>RAHM01000079.1:1484856-1624271 GCA_003713295.1 Parotia lawesii | reverse complement strand
CTGGTAGATGGGTGTGGGTTACACTGTGCACAACACATGAAATTATTGCCATTATTAGCAGCATGTAAATATCTGAAGCAAAATATGGATAAAAAACTGCTCATAACATCAGCAATTTTCGTAAAATAGAGGGTCTCATGCACAATCCAGACACAAGCAGTATTGACTCCTGCTTAACTGAAGACAGGCCATTATTTTTCCCTCTCACCCTTCCAGAGGGATAAACACCAGAAGGTTACAATCCTGTTTGTGCTGTCTGGGTTCCAAGTACATCAGGCACACAYGTAAAAAGTGAATAAATCTGAGTTCTTATCTATCTCAATATCCCTGTCAAAATCCACCAGTCTCTTCCAATGCAGAACCTTTGCAAGTTGTCACTGAACCAACTTTGTCTTCAGTGACAGCACTCCTAAAGTTTTAGTCCTAGGATTATTCTAGAATTACGTGGTTTTCTAAAGATGAAAATTAAGTTTCCTTCCTTCAGGCCTACCCACCTTTCTCCTACAGAATCAGGGCTGAAAWTGTAGAGAGCCCTTGTAGAGTCTGTGTGCAGGCTCTTTATTCCAGAACAAACTTCAGTGATCATTGTTAGTCCTGGGTTTGCCTTGCCCCACACACAAAGACCACCTGGAGARAGCTATTCTATAAGAGGAATATTTCCTGTTCTTCAAATTATAAGGCCCTTTTACCTTCCTGTTTAGGCAAGCCACAATAATTCTCCTTTGTTGCTGCCTCAGAAACAAGGCAAAACTGCCATCAACCACTTCATGTCACTGCATAGTAACTGTGCCTCAAACAGACCCAGTTTCACTGCAGCTTTCTTCCTATATGTGATAAGATACATGTGAAAGGCTTACTTATTTTTCTTTTTTTTGCTTGGTCAGTCAAATTGTCCAGCACTGGGCTTTGCAAGGCTGCATCTACCTCTTTCAGCCACCATTTGACAAATTTCAGTACATTCAAACTACAGTGCAGAGCACAAATTATTCTGCAGCCACAAAACTTCCATGCAGAGTCTGGCTGCCTGTTAAGTTCTGGTCATCAAACCTCTTGCAACATCTCCAAATTCCTCAGTGTAAGTCCCTGCACTTGGTGATTCCTATTCTGCCAGCTCCGAGCTCACAACAGCGCCCATGATTTCCCCTTTCTCTTTCCCCTTTAGGATGAGGATGGGAATCTCTGTGGAGAGGGAGGCAAAGAACCCGGTCCCACCTCCTTTGCCATCTCAGGGAAGTGACCACAAAAAACTATTTCTACTTCATACTTTCATTGGGCYGTAATGAAAATGAAAGCTCATTCTAAATGATAAAACATCTGTAACTCCAGCACTGAGCTTTTTAAAACTTCTGTTGCATTTCAAAAACCAGCACTTGGCCCATTCACTGCAAACTGTTGACACACTTCAAAATCTTTGGGCCTACTTTATTTGCTGTATATCCTGACAGTGTGCTAATCCCTAGATTTTATGTAATCAGATGAAATGGATGCAGTTGGTGTAGACTATTTCAAAAYTRTTTGAAATAATATTTCCRCTTCTGAGAGAGCAGGAGAAATGCACAACTGAAAGACCATTTATAGAAAYGTGATTTCAGCTAAAATGGATGCAGCAAACCTCAGTGGGTAAAGGTAGTAATAACAATGCAATATCTTTGCCAACAGCCAAATGCTGCTTAGAGAATTCTTTTTCTAAAGAAAAAAYCTTTTTGAATTGATAGGATGTCTTAATAGTTGAGACAAAAGAGCATTTCAATGAGACAGAACCAATTTCAGTAATTATTAACTTCTTAAAACTAGGGATAATATCTGAGTCGGGTCTTTTTTTTTTAATGCAGGCAATGCAAACATTTAAAGGCAGAAACAGAATATTGTTACAAAGTCTTTCAAAATGCAGTAGGAAAGCMAGCTCCAGAAAGAGGTAGATCCACCAAGCAGTGTGTTTATAACAGTTCAGACTCTTTCAACCTCACCTTACAAGGTCACTAAATTTGCTTTTGGTCATACATAATTATTCAGTGACTTTTCCATGTCATTTTCCTTAAAACTGGTGAGGAAACTGAAGGTTTCTGCTCATCCCCTCTTCCACAAGCAGAACAAATGAGGAAATAGAAGTGGGACTTTTTAAATTCCAGTTTTCTCAGGCAAGTAGAACATTTATCTTCCCCCCTCAGGGTAGAATAGGAATCACGTGTACTGGAGTAAATGACTCATGATAGCAAGGGAGTAGAATAATCACCCATTTCCATTCCAGTGGCTGCTCCATCCCTTTTCTTTATGAGCAGGGCGAATGAGGGAAGACATGGAAACCTCTGAAACTGCCACTACCATTCTGCCAGGATTCCTTTCCACAAGAGATGAACTGAAGGAAAACAAGGGCAGTATCAGAGATCTCTCCCCTGCTCTTTCCTTCACACACAACTGACTGGATTCTCCAAAATTTTTTCAATGCCAGCAATTGCTCTTTCAGTAATAAACTGAAAAGACTCAGATTAAAGCTCCTGGTTTTCAGTTTACTGAAAATAAGGCATGAAATTAGAATATTTTATAGCTTTTGCATTGCAGGGCTTTTGTTAGAGTTCAGCATGAGGAAACAAGCAAAGACATAACTTTGATTTGTGTGCACTGGCAAGTTTCCCAGCACAGTAGTAGAAACAGCAGGAGCTGGAASTTAAGACATGCAGCTAAGCATGGAGCCTCACCTGGGGAAAGGAAAGGAAAAAACCCAAAAGAACCCAAAACCAACCAACCAAAAAACAAAATAAAACAGAACAAAACAAAACAAAAAACAGAACAAAGCAAAGCAAGACAACATACCGTAGCAACACAGTGACACCAGGGAAAATTTGGGTAGTTTGCTTTGTCAGTGACCAAGCTGTGAGAGAGTCACACTCAGTGAAAGACCTTTAAGTTCTTAGGATATTACATTACTTTAATAACAGCAGACACTTAGTTTGTTTTAAATCCCTCTCTTAAGGTCCTGAGCAAAAAAATTCAATAAGAGAAAACAATGCTATTGATTTTTCCCCCCCAACTTTACAGTTAATGGCTCTAAATATAACCCTTAAATATTTGGTGGGGGTTTTTTTTGTGGTATGTCTTTACTTTCCAATATGAACTAAAAGCCTTTAGCCTTGGTATGTAGGTGCTTAAAATGTCTAAATAATAGAGTATGCATGAATCTCATTTTCAGGTCTGTGCCCTAAGGATTCCTACTGGAAGACCAGAAAATTTCATTACTGAGACATTGCCAGATAATGTGGCAATCTGCCTACTACACTGGCTTTTGGTACTAAAGCACAGTTAAGGTTGTGCTGTGAAGTACAACAGAAAGCTAAATCTTGGTCTTTCTTTAATGCAGCAAGGTTTTTCAGGAAAAAGAGGTTTTGTTGCTGTTTTTGGTTTGGTTTGGGGCTTTTGTTACAATTGGATCTGAGTTCTGTAAACAGAACCCCTCCCATTTTCTTAACTGCCCTTGAAAAATAGTACAACATTAACTTGGACCTTTTAAGTAAAGGGCCAGTTTTCAGGATCTTCAACAAACTTATCTCCYCCAGCCTCAAACAGTCTTCAAAATTTGCTGAGATGGCCCTATAAGAATAATACATAATAATACAAAAAATACAAAATACAAATAATTTTTTTGCAGAAGAAAGCATTTCCTTCCTTCCTATGATTTTGAATATCAGGGAAAAACTAACAAAGTGAAGATTGCAAGAAAGGATCCTCACAGAAAGGACAATAATTTCTGCCAGGAATAACACCTGGCCTAGAGATCTCTAAATAGTGTCTCTGCCTGGGTCCTGCACAAGGAGCTGCCAAGCTKCATTCATGGGTGTCTCTATCTCAGCCCTGCCCACTCGTGTTTCAAATGGCAGCGGCCTCTGAATTTTAAATATTGTGGGAATGATAAAACTTTCCAGCTCCCCTTTTTACTACATGCACTGCTGTAAAAACCCCATGCTTTGATGGAATAGAGGTCTCACATCCTTCTGGGAAGTAATATACCAGTTCTCAGGTCTTAAAAGATGTGCAGGTGAAGTCAGGTGGGGGCAGGGGCATTATGAGACATTACTAAATCAGCAGTGCTATCCTGAATCCCAAATATTGTACAAGTATTACAAAGTGTCCTAATTCAGGGCACCAAAAAAAAAGGCTACTACAAATTATTCTTGTGCACACAACCAGTTGTTACTTTTTCTGTATCAGCCTTTAACATCTACAAATCAAAAATCACTGAATAATCTGATAATTTTCATATGCAAATTGTTACTTACTTTAGCAATACCCTAACATGCCACTATTCCTGTCTTAAAACAGTAATTCTCAACTACACATTGCAAAGCTGCTGAGGCTGAGAAAGCAGTTTGCAAGCAAGCAGCAGAAGCAGCACTAGCACTGCTTATACAACTCTGTTACACACAGGCTCATTTGCAGAACTACAAACAGTACCAGGAGGAATCTCGACTCTTCCTTTAGGTTCAACTCTATTGGAGATGGAATGTCAGCGTGCCCCTGAAAATAGAGCATGGTAAAATAGTGACATCCATGGCCTGACAGAGGAAGATGAACTGAGTCATGGCAGCGGAGGAAAGGGAGAAGAGGCAGGAATAATGAATTGCTGCTCTCAGTTCCCTGTGATCCGTCCTGCTGCTCTGCCTTCTGAGCCTAATTTTCAATTGTGAAGCCTTGGATCTGCACCCTGTGACCATGTGAGCTGCATTTTTGATGCTGTATAAATTCCACAGCTGTTCACGGGATACTCACTACATCCAGCCTAAAGTGAAAAACAGCGGTACAAGGACCAAGGAACATTCCCAAAAGGTCACTCTCTAAACAGGTACAGAGCTAAGGAAGAAAGACAAAGCAGAATTTCTGTGATCCCAGGTGGCACCTCAATTACAAAACTATCTTTTCTTGTGACTGCAACAAGCTTCTTTTGAAGGATTATACTTTTTGGCATACCTGCAAGCTTTCTGCAGTGAAATTAAAAGGCAGTAGTCAGAGATATTTGTATGAAATTACTCAACCATTTTGAACATCTGCCACAATCTTCCTGTAGGTGTCAAAGGCACATGTAATATAAAAATTTGTAATAAACAATAAATTAATTTTCATTACTTTGAATTAGGATGTCTATCAAAATGAATCTTTTACATTTACACAAAGCATCTATAGCCCTGACTGTGACACAATGGCTTTTTGACCTGCTGTGTCTGAAAACCTCTGAGAGCAAGTCCACAACTCAGCTCCCTGGGTCTGCTCACTCCAGCTGCAAGACACAGTGAGCATACAAATGAAAAACCTGCATTTTTATTTCCTGCAGGGATTAATAAATTTTACACAACACTGATACAGATGATAAATTGAGGATTTGACATATTTGTTGTGTCAGCCCTATTGTTTGGCAGCACACAGCTAAAAACAACCCTTAAGACTGCAGAGTAAGGCTGAGACTCAAAAGTTTCCTTTTAATTTTGGATTTCACCTCTGAAAGTGGAGGAATTTGATGCCTTGGAAGGGTCAAGCCACTTGGTGGACATGACCAGAGTTCAAGCCTACAATTAACCATGAATCCCATGAGGGAGCTGTGGCTGTCCTCCCTCACTAAGTACCTGCCCATACACTGCAGCAAAGGATTCCCGGCTCTCAGGTGTGAGCAGAACTGAACTTTTAGTGCATTGCCCAAACTGGCTAGGGGGGTGATCCTTTTGTTTCTGTAGCTACCCACAAAGAAAAAGATTCCAAATTTAAGTGCTGCAGCTTAGCCACGGCAGCATGCAATTCACCTCTTCATTTTGTGTGAACGACAACTATCAGGCCCTGGGTACAGCTAAAGGCTTTTAACACTGTGGGTTTAGAACAGTTGGCAAGGAAAAAGTGATCGAGTTTTTCTCACAGCTTCTTGAGTCTCCCCTTCCTTCCTCCCTCTATCATTCTTCTACCTCACAACTATTTTTCATATTCTTCTTTATAATCATACACCATTTTTCCTCTGCTCTTCACCACTGCAAAACTAAGTGCTCGGGGAGTCGCATTTAATGTATTTTAATTACATGATGTTCTGCTCTGCTGAGCTGTTACATCAGAAAGGAAAAAATGAGGAATCTTCCTGTAAGGAGAATATATTTAGACTAGGCATGTTCCTGTGCTTCATAACCTGCTTAAAATGTAGGCTGTGTAAAATTCTGAACAGGAACCTTTTTGCACAACGTGATTCATAAACATGAATAATGTTAAGCAATAATGCCGATGTTGTTTTTGCTCCCCTCTGCAGACTACTTTATTGTTAATAGTGCTTTGCCCCCAAGGAAAAAATAATTGTTTTGTCATTTTCTTCCTACATATTTGTGTATGTTAAGTCAGATTCCTTGTATTATATCGTAACATTGAGACAACTTTAAAAATTGACACATACAAACCTGAGGGAGCTGGGGGTGTTTATCCTGGAGAAAAGGATGATCACTCTCTACAATTGCCTGAAAGGAGGCTGCAGCCAGGTGGGGATCAATCTCTTCTCCCGAGTAATAAGCAAGAGGACATGGCCTCAAATTGTGCCAGGGAATATTTAGATTGGATAATAGGAAAAAATTTCTTCCCAGAAAGGGTTGACAAACACTGGAACAGGATGCCCAGGGAAGTGRCTCAGTCACCAGCCCTGAAAGGATTTAAAAGACATTCAGATGTAGCCCTTGAGGACCTGGTTTAGTGGTGGATTTGGTAGTTTTACAATAATGGTTGTACTCAATGATCTTAGAGGTCTTTTCCAACAGAAACCATTCTGTGATATAGATAGATAGATAAATAGATCGATAGATAAATAGATCGATAGAGCGATCGATAGATAGATATACACATAAAACACACTTGGAATGTTTTCAATAAAAGACTTTAAGAATTCAAAAAGCTGTTTTGCACAGATACTGCCAGTTACATTTTTGTCAAAAGTAAGGTTATCTTGAACTTTCTGAAAGAGATTAGATATACACAGATTTCAGGACTGTCATCTGTCAGACCCTGAAGTACAGCCAGCACAGAACAATGCATAGAACATCATAAAATTTGTTTTATTACTTAATTCTATTTCCTTCWGTCCTGAAAAACATCAGTTTAGACAAGCAGAGAGAATGGATATCATGGCAAAGATGTAAAATATAGATGTATATTGACATCAAATAAAAAGTTTTCCTAACTTATAACGAGTTGCACTATTTTTTTTGAATRGCTGAGCAAGTAGACCCTAACTTTGAGACAAAGCATCTGATAYGTCATGAAATTCACCCCTGTTTCAGCAATACATGCAAAGCAGCAGAATTATCCAGAACTTTGCCATGATTCACAATCACTTCCACTTACAAACATGGGATGAGTGCTGCTATGATAATCTCCCTCTCTCCCCCTTCCCAGCAATACGCCTTTAGCAATAAGGTGTGTTCTCCTACTGAAAGGACATTTCTGATGTCAGGAAGTCAGAAATCCCAAGAGAAAGCGAAAGGGAGCAAGATTCTCAATAACAGGATGAGCCCACTCGATGCCTACAGAGGATCTCAGTAAATAAAAACCAAGATTATTCCCTAGAAGCAGAGTGTCCTAAACTCTTTAGCCACAGGATCCTGCTCCTTCATCAGATCAAGCTGTCCTTCGTGCCAAATTACAAGTTTAAGGTTTATATATCTTGTTCAAGACAAAGCAGAGTGAAGTTAGAAACCAATCATCCCCTCTAAAAACATATTAAAGAATAATAAAATTATGAAATCTATTTGAGATCAGGAGTTTATTACTACAATGCCAATCAGGTAATATCCTTGGGAAAGATATTTTCATGCCTGGTCACACTTAAGAAGAACTAATTTAATTTTTCCAGCATGAAAGCTATATTTACTCAGTTCTGTTATCTCCCTAATCTTGCAYTGCCCCATGCTCTATGTATTTCACTGATATGAACAGCCAATCACGCAGCCTAATTTTTCAAACTTCTGAATTGAAACACATATGACAGCAAAATAGGAGCAGAAGGCATAAGCAGAGCCCAGTCCAGATTAAATTAAGATCAGGCTTTCAGTTTTACCAAAGTGACAAAAGCTGCATYACTCTGCAGGCTGCTGGCCTTGGGGTTGATTGCTCTGAGTCTCTCAGACTTTCATGTCCTGGAGGAAACTTCTCAGTGGTACCAAAAACACACAAGCTGCTGATAGCAGCAATTGAATCAAAGACAAAATTCTRAGTTCTTTGGGCATCAAAGGAAGCAGAAGCACTGAACTTTGTGAGCTGCATTTATCAGAACTGTTRCATGGAGGTTAGGGTAAATATTCTCTGTCTCTTCTGCTATCTCCATTCTTTGTTGGAAATGGAGTACTGAATAATTTTTTATCCAAGATACTTATCCAGGAAGAGAACTGCTGGCTCTTGATGCTACCAGTGTGATTTGTTTCCGAATTATTCAAAAAAAAAAAAAAAAAAGAGAAAGAAAAGAAAAAAATGAAAAAGCCCACCACTGAATCACAGTCCCTTTTCCTTTGTTTCTGATCAAGTTCATACTGTCTTTTGATTGCAGTCCCCTATGGGTACTTACTTCTATGGAGCACAGCACTCTTTTTCTTTCTGCCAAAATTGTATCGTGTAGTGTTTAGAGAGAGCTTTTGTCCTTAGTATCAGGAGGAAAACAGAAGGTTTCATTTCATCTTTGTAGGATTGCCATGAAAAAAATAGTCAAAAGGAAGAAAAAACGTGACTGCAGAAAACCTGAAAAAGACAAAAGAAGTGAGACCTAYCTCATCAAAGATATTTCATTGACCTTAGTGTACTTTTTACTATCGTTTTACTGGCTGCTACAATTCCAGACAATACACCTTATTTTCCTTGACAACATTCTCATTCAATGAAGTTTAAAAACTTTGACTTGTTAATGAAAAAATAACTGCTAAAGGACACACMGGATCTACTTTCTGTAAATTCTTTTTATTAGGCATAGAGTCATTTATTTATACTCCAGATTTATTTATACTTCAGATTTTCTGCTTGAGTGTGCCATTGTACRTAAACTAGGTAAGTATGAATATTTTAATTGTGAAGTCATAAATTACTCAAAACTATTTTAAACTAAATTAAATCTTAATAGAAATGTCTATATTGGCACTCAGAGGGTTAAGAATCCTGTGTTGTGCTGTTGGGTCTTTCAAGTAAAAATATACACTAAATTTTCAAAGCAACAAGCATGGGGTTTTTACTTTTAATCTGTTTTAGGTTTTATACAAGTCACTGTATTGGAATATATTTAAACACCTAATATACAAATGTGTCAGGGCATATTTCCAAATCAAATATTTTAAGTAATAAATAGCATTACTATATTATCATATATATAAGACATGTCTTTTTTGAGAAACTGTGGTCTTAAAGATAAGACCACATACAAAAAATGCTGACATAACACAGGATTCAGTGCGGTTTTCTCCCTTTACAAGGAGATTTCCAAGCTGTTGACAAAGAATTCTTACCTAGTAATATGGGAAGAGAGGTGAAGAGGATGAACAAGACATAATTTACTCAGTATGGATTGAGAAATGTGGACAGATAAATCATTCCAGACCTTTCAGGTCCTTTCCAGAAATTTATGCATTTTCTGGAAAAACCTGCCTCCTCTTCAGACAGACAGAAAAATCATCATCCATTCAGGATATTTTCTCAGCTTGCCCCAAACATTTCTCTCCTTCTCTGTCACCTTAGATTAATGACATTCTTCTAAAGCCATCTCCCTTCAAATCTATTCACTACTTCCCCTGTCTCCTACGTCAAAGACTCCTTGGTAAGACTCCAAAGAGATTATCCATCTCTGCTGTGATTCCAACTGCCAGCTCCTTCCGCACGGCCTCCAGCCCAGAGTACGGCACAGCTCCTCAGCCRGAACAGCGATTCTGGGTCAGGAGGCACCTGCTCAGCCACCTCTGTCACAGCCAAGCATCCTCCTCTTTCCAGACACCAAAGGAGTCAATCCAAAGTTTCAGTGTGCCAATTTAGGAGACAGACCTCTAATTTTGTTCGTGATAAAATTTAGGTGTTGTGGATTAGGCTTGTTCTTGCAGTTATTTAGAAAAGCTCCTTTCAAATCAGGCTTTACCATTTCAAGAAATGAGCAGTTATAATGATTATATCCCTCACAAACTGAAGAATACAGTCTTTTCTTTATTTTTTTTCCCCTCAAGGATTTGATTTTCCACGTTTTGAATTTTATATCGCACCTTGAAACAGTTTGACTAACACATAAGATATAGTTCTAAATGCTGGTGATTGAACTCAGCTATAAGGCCACATCCACCACAGTTTTGAGTTCCATGTGTTTTTTATAAATATGGAAATATGTTATTGAATGAGCCATAAAGAAATGGTAATTTTAGATAATCATACATCTTGAGTCTCTGTAGAGGTTTTGTAAACAGGAAAACTATTGGCAAGGATCAAGTATGTCCTTTTTATTCTGCCTCTCTCAAACATGCAGCATATCATTTTTATCAGCCATTCAATAAACTAAAAAATGTAGGGAAATGGTGGACTGTTGAAAAGATCATTTGTACTAAAATAATTCTTCTCCTATTGTATTATAACTGTATGCTGCTTTCAACACATTGTAAGTTAGGCAGAAAAAATGGAAAAAAGTAATAATTTCTTACATTGTGCATGCAATGGCATATACAGGAGTTCAATGTCAGACAAAAAACATWTATTTAAAAAAAAAAAATCAGTGATAGTAGCACAGAAAAGATTCTCCTATGCAAAATGCTTCTTTGACAGGGAAATCTATCGCAGATAATCCAGCACAGTGGAAGTTTTCAATCATCCTGTTGAAATGCTTTTCAAAAGGGCAATAGAAATAGGCAGCTTATATTTTTTCCTGATTATTAGAAATGGGATTACAAACATCCCAGTGGGCGGAAAATGTTTGCATGTTCCACTTATAAAACTAAAAATCAGATAAGAAATTCAGAAGGGTACAGATTCCTAAATCCTCCAAGTTCTGGCTCTGCACAGATAGAGTTTACATTCAGGCCCTTGCAAGCCAGATGCTTTATAATATGTTTCAGTTTGCCAGCACTTTAAAGCACTGATAAAAGCTGTAATATTACTGAAGAATTTGTCCATATGTTGAAGTGGTTTTGCGTCTGGAAAGGGACTTATACACAGGCTTATTTTTGCTCACAGATTAATATGCTTTGCTGAGTCTGGGCTACAATGGTGTGATGGATAGAAAGTACTTTGAAAACTTCCAGCGTCTTATGCAATAAGTTTTATTTAAGAGAACACAGCTAGAGTAAAGACCATTATAAAAGTTAATTTCTGACATTTCAGTTCTATAAATTGATAATAGTCTTTTGTGTATTCTTTACAATTCTTTAGAAACCTAGAGGGTAATTGTCTGGATAGACAAAACATCTACCATTTTAATATAGTCAGCTTTCTCTAGAAACCACATCCTTTGTATTTTTAAACACATTATGTGGCTTCTATTTACTATCAAGTCCACAGCCTGGTATGAAAAGAACAGCAGCCACAGTATTTAACACTCTTGAAAATAGGGCAGTTAATTTTATGAAGAAAACATGTCCTTCTACTGAATTTCATCTACAGCATATCCCATACAAATTCCAAGAGTAAATCATCAGAAAACAATTGAAATGGGTTTGCATACAAATAGGCTAAAGCATTAATTCACAATTTTTTAAATGTGAATTAGAAATGCATTGCAGCAATAGACAAAGGAGCCAATACTCCTAAACACAGAATTACCATTTGCCTTAGCATTATACTTGCCTGCCATGTTCAGACTAATTAGATCTTTATCTAAAGCAGATTCAAAGGACGTTAAATATGTAAATTAATTTTCTGAAACAGGCCAACACAACTGAAGGCCTCAGCCACCCATTGTGTCAAATCAGACAAGGGAAAAAGCAACCAAAGAAAAAGCAAGACCCRATCAGTTTCTTATGCTGGGAACAGAAAGCTCATACCTAAACCCAAAGCAAGTTTTTGYAAGTGCTGTATCAGCTGTTATGTATTCCTTGCTCCTGACTTCTCTGGTGGGGAACCAGCTCACAGAGCTCATCACTGAGAGGGGACAGGTGCTCTRTATTGTGGAATTCTACTGGCAAATTCCCAAATCCTAAAAGTTATTTGAGAGGAAGGCCAACAAAACTGAGGAAATTAAGTCTGACTCTTTTATATAAAGAAAATGTGTCCTTTAAGCTTCAGTCATATCCCCAAACTTACTCTTTTGTCCTTTGCTGCTTAATTCAGGTGCTACTGCAAGAATGGATTGTTCTTGGTTCTGTGCAGCTCCTCCTCACCTGAGCAGTCTCTGATCCTCCCAAAGGCACACACAGCTGAGTTTGGAAAGGCAGTAGTGGGCAATTTGGAGCTGCAAAATGCTCCCTTTGAGCAAGGAGAGGATACATAAACCTCTGCTGTGCCCTTCAGCCATTGCTGGGAGCACCCTGTTGGGAGAATGCATTCACTCACCCCAAAGGCACCAGCAGCAAGCAAAGTCTGGTACCCACAGGGACTGCACAGACTGGACAGGTAACTCTGCATGTCCAGCAATTACAAGTGTATTCAGGTCCATCATCACATATGCAACTAGGACTTCTAAGCAATGTTTTTTAAAATTAGATAATTACTAAAAATCAAATTTTCCAATTGTTTGGAAAGTATTTTCAATTTACCGGGAAGAATTTTCCTTCCTAAAGAACAGATTTGCTGAGGTCTCAGTAAATTCTTCGTGCTCCCAACCTAAATTCACCAACACTGAAATGATGCAACAAAGAGTTTAGCTTTGCAGCCATTTAAAAACAATACATTGCTAATAAACTTATTATTAAAGATCTCAGGGCTCAACATTTTAGCACTGTGCCATAGGTTCACTTTGAAAAATGCAACTTAACACCCAGTCCATAGTCACCATTTCCCACCACATGCTAGACTCCACCTTCTCTTCTGATAATACAGGTGAATTCATGCAGTGAGCTAGTCAACAAAATAATCCATTATAAATAGTGCCTACACCTACACTTGGAGGGGAAATCATTAAACTCTGTGAAACAAAACATTGCTAGAAGATGAGAAGGGAAAACACTGTTCTCAGAACACAGAAGGTGTATCCTTTCCTAAGCTATTTACAACAGGAGCAGCACCCACAGCAGGCTGAAGGTCCAGGGAAGATKCCCATAGATGAGCACATTTTGTGTTGCACTAACACAGTTCAGGAGCACTGGCTTGGTCAGATCACTTCTTGGGGTTTTGGCTAAGGCCAAACACAGTTTAATTGCAGCACCTCAGCTCAGGGGTGGTACCTGGAGGGTACACCAGAGGGATGGTAACTTCATAATCTATATATTCCTAGAGGAATGGAAAAAGTTTCTGTTGGTGACCTCAATAATTCTCACCTCAAATACAAGTATTTTACCTGGCTATCAATCTGTTCAGACTTCCCCAGGAGTAAGTAATGGATAGAAGAAAACACAGTCCTTTACACAGAGTGTGTTTGTTTCCAGCTAAGTTGAAGAACCAAATATTTATAAAATGTGCTAGACAAAGATCTTGTGCTATAYGAGGAAAATCAAACATGTCTCGCTGGTATTCCATCCTCTAATAAATCCTTCTAAAGTTATAAGCAGCTTTCACACACTAAATTGACTGTATATGAAATTATCACCTCAACAATAAAATGCAACTTCTTGTGGGGAGAAAAAAGAATTGAGCATACTGCAGTGCAATAGTTTGAAACATGTTCTGTGAAGACATGAAATAGCTGTACAAGAAAGCAGGACTAAGTGTCAGAATGCTTTAGTTTCAAGACCTCATTCAGTGCAGGAATAATGGCAGAATTCACTGGGGTTGAAAAACAAAGGTTCAAGATGTGGATCTAGTAAATCTCTTACACAGAAAAACAGGGAAAAAAGATTTCTAGATACAATATCTGAASCTAGAATTTAACAGAACAGTACAGATCAGTGTAAAGTATCTCTTACTAAAATTCAGACTGTCGGCATGGAGTTTTATGGATGACTACCACAAGTATCAGCATCAGAAAATCCAGAGTTTCACTAACTGGCACGTACAAAGTTAAGAGACATAAAAATTACTATAATTTTCAGTTAGTGAAAAGCTTCATTTCAGTAAGGAACCTGTGGAAACATGGCTGGGGGTAAAACYGAAGGAAACTGAGAAGTTATGCTCTCATCCTAACAGAAGTTATAGCAGCAYGGAAAATACAGGGTGAAATACAACTGCTGCTCCCTGGATGGAATGGGGTTGGAATGTTCCACGGTGATTCCCCATAAAACTGATAAGAGGGAGGGACCAGAGGAGTGGAGACACCCCTGCCAGGCTCTGCTGAAATCCTTGCAGGAGGGGAACTCAATGGTACTTTGCAGGTGATAAACCCCATACCTTCTGCCAACCAGGGGAGAGAGCTGCTGGTTGCTGACCAACAGGTGTGATGAAATCGTTCTCCTCATAGGAAATTGGTTCATTATAGCATAATTGTAATATTAACACACACGCCCACCCAAAGGCACACGTCTCCAAGGTACTATCACCCCYCACTGGCCCTGTGCTGTAGATCTTATTGACTATATCTTTAAAGCCAAAGYGAGAGAATTTTACACCAATCAGCAGCAMAGGCATACATGACTAGAGTCACTCAAGCTCCACCTAAACATACAGTATAAAAGTCAGTCAAGAATGGGAGAAAATTTAGGGAAGATACCATTGTAAATGCTGGGATCAGTCAACAGGCTGAACCTGCCTTCTCCCTGTGGGGACTCCTACTGGGTAAGAACTGCCCTCTGTGCACGCTTTTACTGGGGATTAGAGCCTCTCTGTGTATTGCTTGGAATACACTTTTGCAGTCAGATACTACCACCAGCAATCCTCGAGCCTTAACCTGGCATAATTTGATGTTAATAAAGACTGTTCTTCCATAAATGTGAGTGTGAGTCCCTCACAGGCACTGGCAGGAGGGAGCATGCTGAATAAAGAATCACTGAGGGGTCTCGAAGTGGGAAGATCCATTGAGGGGTCTCCCTTGGGCTGTTGGTGTGTCCCTGACAAAGTCAGTTGAACTATCCTGTGGTCCAGCAGAACTGGTCAGTGAAAGGTCCCTGTCAGGGGCACTGACAGGCTGGTCAGGCACAAAGGTCTCGACCTTCCTGGGGCTCTGACAGACAAATCAAAYACTAAGGGTCAAGGAAATCTCCACTTTTCACTTGACAGAATCATAACAACTTCCTTGCAGATCTGAGACCATTCAACTCTCTCATATTTCTAATAATTACTACCAATGTATAAATGCCTAACGAGTGATTAAATGATATTTAACTTGCAGAAAAWTAGACTGGTTATTTGCAAATAAAAATAAATCAGTCTTACAGAAGAAAGAAAATAATTACAATCTAGTTGCACCTAGATTGTAACTGCTGGATTTTGTGACGTGCTTCAAAAGATCTACTTTTATATTCAATAGATTTTGAATCCTCTTCTGTATTCTGAACATTTCAAAAGGAATGGGGAAGAGAAAGCCTGTGGGTTAGGATGTTTGCCTGAGAGATGAATGTGTAAATCATCTTGACTGAGAGAGGAATTTACTTGTAAAGTCTTGAAAATGAGTATAACTTTATTTTCCTTTGCCTTCCATGTTTTGGCATCATGAAACTCCACCTCATCAAAGTGAAGAATTTTCTACTCTTCTCAACACATAAGTTGTCCCATTCTCAGAAAAGCTTTCCAAAGTCTGTTTTTCAGCCTAATGACCATTATATCTTATTGAAGCTTCTAATAACAAGCGGAAAGAAGAAAACTAATCACATTCAATTTATTTCTAGTTTATTTTAAGRCAAGATGGCTGCTGATTTTTATGCAGTAATATTTACTAAATATAGTCAATACCATTTTCATTACTCTATCAACAAGATGAATTCCAGGGAATATTCAATGGTGGGCAAAAGCAATGCTACATGTTCTCTTATAGCCAACAATATCCAGCTCTGTAAATTGTCCTTTATTGCAGCCATTACTGGATTATGGAAATCTTATTACTAATTGATTATTAACTCAGAATAATGTAATATGTTTCCAGAGAACGCCAAGCAGCCCACAAACACAATGCTAAATCAATACTTATTTCTTACCTGTTTCATTCATCATATTCAATTCCCACTATACCAAATGCAAAAGGCTAAAATAGATTCTTTCTAGCAGTAGAAGAGACTAAATAAATCCATATAAGAGTAAATAAAAAGAACTGGAAAACAGAAAACAAGTCATAATTTTAAAGTAGAACAGGTAGGAGAACACAAACATTTACAGATATTTTTTTCAGCTAGCCTCCACTCCTCTTCAGTAGCAGGGGTTGTTTTTATCTAAGTCTGATTTTATTCCTTCAATCAATTGAGGTCATTAAAATATATGTTAATAYGCAGCACATTACCCTGGAGTTTTCTTGATCAATCCCTACATATTAAGGGAAAACTTCGGAGGAAAGTTTATTTCCCTATGCTGAGTTTGAACACAGGCTGCCCTAAAACTAGTGTGACTCTAAAAAACCCCAGGGTAAGGATATGAGTACTGGAAATCATTTTATAGTCAAAGGAGATTCTCTTTGAGCACCTTTTGAATCTGGGCAGCACAGCTTTTAGTTCTGGATGGTTTTTTTCCCTGCATCCTTCTTGATGTTGGTGAAATTATGTGTAATTAGCCAGGGTTAACTCAGCACAAGAGAAAAAGGCATCAAACTAACAGATTACAGCAGTCAGCTGAGGTTTGTATTGGTCATCTGATGTTTGCCCTAGGTACCTGCTCTTTTTCCAAAGACACAATCTCAATTAAGGAATAATGTTTTTCTTGGACTGCACAATGATTTCTAGTATTCATATATTCAACTGTTTCCCTCCCCAGCAACCGTTGAAGCACACTTTTATAACACCTCCTTATCAAAAAAACCTCAACTTTGAAAATTAAGTTCAAAAGGGAATAATTCAATGTTTTCTAACCAGCTTTACACATACCAGCATGAATAAAACAGGAGGATACGGTAGAGCCAATATTGCTCCCAAATATATAACGACAATAAATATGTTTAGAAATATCTATTATACAGTCACTCAAGTTTATAAATTGAAGCTCTGAGCTGTCCTACCTTCAAAAGAACAAKGGTAGGAAGGTTTCTACCCTAATCTTGACATAGTGCTGCCATCAGTAGAGGTCACTGCCCACAAACTCTACCACCACGTCCAGGTAATTGCTCTCCAGTATGGTTCAGAAAGTGATTTATTTTGGGGGATAGAATGACAACCATATAAGTAACCTGAATCGCTCTGTGAGAACCTGGTTCAGGAGAGATTGTAAGGAATTTAACATAGCAAATCTGAGAAAAAGGCTCAATATTGAGCAGTTGAGGACTGAGTCACAAAGTGACTTCAGTTCTTTAGACACTAAATTTTCACAAGGAGGTAGAAGTGGACAGTCTGGAAAGATGGATATGTCCAAAGTAACTTCACCTCAACTCTTCAATGATATGTGACAACTGTTTAATAAATTCCTTTTCCTGCTCAGGGATAAAAGGGAATGGTCCTTATTTGAAAAGTTCCTAGTAGAAAAAGGATAGAAAAATAATAACAGATTTTTCTGCCATGAACAATGTAGATGATTCAGTTGTTAAAAAATTAYGAGAAGGTAATAAACTATCTTCTACTTGAAATGAAGGACATCTGAATTCTTGGAAAGACTGAGTCCCTTAAGCTGAAATAAACTCCTTGTAAGTACAGCCTCATGTATGAACATGAAATAAGTCAGCTACTCCTGTAGGTGTAAGTGCAGTTTAAGTTGATACTATGTTTTGCCAAATTTTATTCACTGACAGTAGGTTCATAAAGSTCAACTTCAGCCAGGGAAAATCTAATTCTCCAGGCTCCCCTAAGGATAATTTGGAACATGGAAAGTTGGCCTCCAGCTTTGAATTGCTCTCACACTAATGAGCTGGAGAGACAGAGACTGAATGAGTGAGAGGCTTGAAAAATTCATGTTGTGTGCAGCAGCAGAATAGTCCACAAAGAGCTGCAGGATACTGACCTAACTCAGGGCAATATTTTGCAAATGGATCTGTGTGCAGCGTGTGCAGACATCCAGACTGGATTTCATCTGGGTAACTTGAATGCCATTAACAAACTTGCAGCAACACAGGCTTTAGCACAAAGAGACAAGTACAACTGCAAAGCTTAACAACTAATCAAGGAGCCTAATTAGATAAAGTGGTTAATCCCCACATCTGTCTACAGATGACTGACAGGAAAGGCTAAGCTTTGTGAGACCTTGAAGCAGGTTCCGAAGCTAGGGTCTCTGCATTCTTAATAAATCCATAACTGTAGTCCCATAACCATACACAGACGTAAAACAGCTTCAGAATTGTGTCCTCTGCACAGAAAAATGAAGCTGCAACAGTCTTACTGCTGTAGGGACACAGCAAAATGACTCAGCTGCCTCTCTAAGCCTCAAGAGCTGATTAATTCTCTTAGATAAGCTCTCAAGTCTGTCTGAAGTACTAAATTAGGCTAAATACAAATGATGATGTGGACGCCTTTAGCCACACTGAAATGATGTCAGGCAGGTCTTTATCCTTACTGAATATGACTTGAAATTTATACATCAGAAATTRGAATTGAGATTCCATTTTCTGAAGGATGCAAAGGAGAGAAAAGTAAGAAATTTAAGCTTTGGGAAAGACTTTGGTTTCCTATGATGTCCCAAAAAGACAAAGAGGTATCTTCTGGGCCAGTGTGGGCTCCCTGCACTACACACAGGAGTGGAACTYGGAGGATCCGCTCACACAGAGCCAGCTTAGGCTTCTTTGGCTAATGAGGGTGGAAGGGATCAATCACAAAGCAAGAGTGTTAAAGGTTTGTTCTCACACGATTTAGTTTTACACCATTATCATATGTGATCCCTCACAGCACTGCATTGTGGGCTAATGCTTTGCTACATAAGCCAGGCTGTCTGTATAAATCATCAAACACCAAGTACAGCAAACCCACTGACGACCTTGTCTGGTAATTTTTGGTGGACTGCAGAAACATGGGGACATCTACACCATGGTAAAGCTTTTTTCCCATTTGTGAGTGGTGACTTCTCCACCTTCATGCAAATTCTTGGAGAGASTACATAATTTCTGAAAGCTAGACAAGGCATGGAAGTGATACATAGTGCATATTTTAATTTCATATTTCATCTTTGTGCACTTTTAACCTAGAGAGTTATGGGATACTGCAAAGGTCTACATTAATACTAAGTTTGCGTGTTAYTTTGGTAAGTAGTTCATGCTTTTATGGTCAAATAAATAATAATAAATAGAAGTTATTTGATAAAGCATCGTGGTTTACACAATAAATTATGAATACCTTTCTCTGAGTTCATGCCTATTTAGAATATGAAAAGTAACAAGTGCTT
This sequence comes from Parotia lawesii, assembly GCA_003713295.1. Lineage (NCBI taxonomy): Eukaryota > Metazoa > Chordata > Aves > Passeriformes > Paradisaeidae > Parotia > Parotia lawesii. Next base: position 1,604,789 of record RAHM01000079.1, on the reverse strand, counting down.
TAGAGCTATCTTTCAGCAGACTTGACAATTTTAGTGTATGGTATTTTACAGGCACTAAGAGCAAGCAGAAAAAAAACCAACATATTTGAGCACTACTTSAAAATAGAATTCTTCCATTCTATCTTTATGCAAAACTAAATTCTGCATAATATATTAAACACTAGAACTTTATTTAACAGAAAGGTATTTCACAATCTCAAGTCCAATAATAACGGYATACTTACTTTGAAAAGCCTTTCTTTCACCTTTTGAGGATCCCTGGAATATAAGGATAGTCTGTCTGCTTGTTAAACTTTAGCAGGTTTGTCCTAAACTGCGAACTGAATTGAAAGAGCACRAAGCCCCACAAGCAAATAGTCTGAAAATATATAACATTTTTTTCCTAAAGCACATAGTGATACAGCGTTTTATTATCATGGAACTTGTCAAAACATTGGAGTCATGCAAAAGATAAACATTCAAAACAACATTCAATATTACAGACAAACTTTGGCACAGCCCCACAGCCCATGGCAGAGCACCCACTCCACCAACCTTAAGGTCTGCTCAAAGAGGGTCACCCAGTCTCTCTTCCACAGTCCACGAAGGCAAACGGCCATTTTTAAAGGCAATGCACTTCACCTACCTTAAAAAGGGATTGATCACTTCCTCACAGTTTTTTACCGAGTGAAAGGAAGCCTAAACAATTTGCCTGGATTAGGCACTTTGACAGCTACAGTAGATAAATCACATCAGCAGTTTTCTGTACGATGGGGAAAATCATAAATTGCTTGAAAACCCTGGCCTAGAAAATATCTTCCCGAGGACTACACAACTTCACACAGTAGCTCGAGCAATTGGCCAATTCAAACCCAACTTCACAGCCGGGTAAATATTCAAAACTGCTCATCACTTAAACATTTGCTATGACTGGTTCTTTGGCCTTAGCCACTGTGTCTGGATATGTTAATCCTTTGAGTGTGAGAAATTCCCTTAATTTCAATTTCCATGCTCTATCGTCAAGAGGCGACCATAGCACAGACTCTTCTACATTATCAGGAATTCACAGATTCTTCCCCCACCTTCCAAAAAAAAAAAAAAAAMCAACAAAATGAGACAATAATAAAGATTGAGAGAAATCCCAGTCTGGTACTTCATCTAATCTGTCAAGGTCTGTGCAAATAGGTACAGGTACAAAACTGGTGTTACTTTTTAAGTAAAAGAACATGAGCGGCATAATTAGGTGTGCAAAGGAAAGGGAAACGTCCAGATCTCACTGGCATTTCCCGCATTTAATTGACAAATACACTGGATTGTGAAGATATTTTGCCTCACAAAAGAAACARCACAAGCCAAATGGCATCAAATCCACAGGACTCTGGAATGGTGCTAATGGACTTAAAAACATAAGAAAGTTGCCTAACAAATCAAAAAACCTACAGGCTCAGAAAGAATGCAATACTAAAGCTGAATGAAGGCCAGTACAGCCAAAATATCCCACTGGTGGCTAAAGAACCTTAACCATGGAACTCAGCATTAACAAACGCAGAAGCACTCATTGGAGTTCTACTCAGACAATCCACAGCAACAAAACTGGACAAGTTCCGACATTCTTCCTGCTAGAATTTGTTCATCCCTAATTGAAACACTTAATTCTTTTTTTTTTTTCCTTCCTATTAAAAGGAAACCATTTGTCAAAGATGAATTTTGAGACATTCAAAGGACCATTTGTCATTGGGATGAAATTCCTTTCCAAAAAACCCAAAAGACAATCTTCCTTCACCCGAAAACACTTTTTTTTCCGACCTTCACAAAGGTAGCTTGAGTGAAAGAGATGAAGTAATTGCAACCCTTACAGAAAGTAATAATATAAACCTTAACAGCAATCAAGTTTATTCATACAAGTCCTTCCTCTAATTTATCTCCAGCACAGCCTTGGATTATATCCAACTGAAAGCTGAATTAAATACATATATTATTGGCATCACTACATAACAAATAGCGTGGAAAAGAAGTGCAGTTCCTGCTTTATATCCGAAACTAATGCAAACCAATTAGAATCTTTTAATTATGGTTGAGCAAACCTGAACACACAAAAGTAAGCATTATTATTCAATTTGGTCCCTTTCTCACCCCATTGATGCTCATTTAAATTTCAAAAAGATCTATTCTTCTCCAAATCTATTTTGCATGCCCAAATAAAGTTTAAAAAAAAACCAAACCAAACCATACAACAACCTGGAAATCTCCAAAACCCACAGAAGTCCCCGACTATTCACACGTCAAAGTAATCATTCACACACCCTGTGGTCTTTCTGGCCACCTTTTGATGAGCCTTGGGCCCRGGAATAGATTCCATGAGGTAGGTGTCCAAGAGCAAGATCTAAACATGGATACACTGCAGCAAAAGTCACACTTAGCCCAGTCACACGCAGAAATACCTGTACTAGATTTGGTGACTGGTTTGGGGGGACGTTTTTGTGTCCTGTGACAGAACATTATGGTTTTATGCTAATTCTCAGTTGATGTGCCAGTCAGGACCCTAGATCACTGCAAATCAGAACACAAGATCCTCYTCTTTCCACACCCATACACAATGCTCAGAAGGCCATTTGATTTTCTAGTTCCAACCTCCCTGCCATGGGCAGGGACACTGTCTACTAGAAGACCTTTAGAGTCCTTTGCAACCCAAACCATTCTATCATTCAATGATTTATAGTGGTTTCCTTCTCTGCAGAGCAATACAGGATCCAGAAGAGAGTTTTTAATGAAGCAGCAGCAGAATAAGATTTTTGCTATGCAGAGCAATATCCTGAAACCTCTGAGAATGCAGCCTTTAGGGATGGACTCTAAAAAAGATAACTTTTCAACCAAGGAAAAATAAAAAAGCACATAACATCATCCTTAAATAATATTATGAGGATATGCTCAATAATATCACAAATTGCTGTGCATAGTCCCAGATGTCATAGACATTCAAAATATTATTGTATTATGCCTAAATTTCAAAATTAAAATGTCATGGGGACAGCTATAACTGCTTCACAATACAGGGAAGTCTGTGCTAATATTTGATGATTAACAGAATAGTACAGCTGTCATCTCCCTAAAATAAGAGATCCAGAAATCCTTAAATTTGCTATGATTTTTGTTAAAAGGTAAATTTAAATATGCAGCTGAGTAGTAGTTACATAATGGGAATAAGCAAAAAAAGTACCAGACTCAATTTTTACCCATCACACAAAAATCAGTGAGTTCACCTAACTGTGGTGCTGCACAAAAATAACTGTGTGGTCAAGGGTACTACAGAAAAAGGATTTAAAAAAATTATGTTTTGGCAAAATTACTATACATTCTTATAAAGTCTTGTTCTATTTTAAATAATTACAGAAATTTATGTAACCTCTTCAGTTAGTCCAGCTTTCAGGCCACAGAGTGCTTCTTTTAATAACCCAGTGACAGAAAGATTTATGATCCTACAAATGGATTCAAAGAGATTTGTTTTAACAATCAGATCCACTGGGAAGTAATCAAAAGTATCTCATCTCTAACATTTAGTGATGTAAGCTTCATGCCTTGTATCCAGAGGCCATAAAACATCCCTAAACCCACTGGGGAACAGTGACAAGAACAGTGTGTCAAGACATCCTCGTGCTTCTGTCAGTCATGACTGTCTGCACCACAAAAAAAGCATTTACACCCACGTTTCCTTGCTAAACTGTCAAAGATTGCCCTAAGAATACTTTATTTAAAATATTTTATCAGAAAGTCATCACTTAATGAAGTTAAACTTTATGCTGAGGGACAGGTAGAAAAGTTTTTTTAACATTATTGATGTGGAGACCAGCAGTTAATGTTGTAGGAAATAATTCAAATGCGCAATCCTGTTTTCTTCCTGTTGGGAGGAATTAAGGACCATTGTACTATCGTGAGTCAATCTATCTCCTGGTACTCCRCCTGCATTATTCCAATGATCAGCTACTGATCTGATGCCTGGCTGAGTCCTACACATCCTGCACAACCATCAGCAGAAACAAAGGTTTCATTTTCCAAGGTACTGGAACTCGTAGCTCTGCTGTTGTCAGGGACTAGAAGCACTTTATGGTAGCCAGCTGCACAGAAGAGCTGCACAACACAGATTTTATTGGAAAGCAATATAGTAAAAATTATGAGCAGAGAGGAAAGTTTGGTACTCTATGATTGCAGTGTATCACACCTGGTCTCAAAATAAACCTCAGCAGAATGTCAGCTACACTCCATCAACTAAAATGGAACTGGATTCTTGCAGTGTTCCAGCACACAGCCCGTTCTTACAAACATGGCTGAGGCAAAAGGTARGCTCACATGAGCACTGTTAATTAACTGCTAATTACAGTTCAGATGAGCACTAACTTGTTCAAATATTTCAGCAATCTAAAGTTAGCAGTTGCAGTGCTCAGGGTCGACTGCTCAAATACAGCAGAAACAAAGGAAAGGATGGTTCTGACTTCTCCAGTGACAAGAACACTCCTAATGACTTCTTCCCTTCTCGTATTTCCCCATCTCATCCTACCGTTAAACAGGGCTTCTCTTTGGAATTGTGATTCAGTGTTTTGTGCTCAGAAGAGTTTGCATTTTTTTGCTCGGAGCAATCAAGAAGAAATAAGACTCAAGTTATGGAGCTGTGTATCAGTAACATAATTTTATACTCCCTTTATACCTGTTTAGAGATTATCTAACTAAGGCAATAAAAATACCTCTTAATCCTAAAAAAAAATGTTTTTCCTATGTATATAAGCATTTGTTACCCAAATATCTGTTATTTTAACTGTAAAATGTGATAAAACTGCAATGAAAAAGATTATATAGCTTTATATACACTCTGAACTTTATAAAGGCAGTGTATTTTAATCCTAGTGAAAGGAATTATTCAGCAGAGCATTACCTGTGCATTTACATCCAATCTGTTTGTTGCTATGGAGTGCCTATTAATAAGAGATGTCAAATAGAAAACAATTAACCTCATCAGTGATGGAAATTACTTATGAACTAGGGAATACTAAAGGAAATGGCAGATTCTACAGGTTATTAGTCAAAAGCTAAATGCAAAGGCATTAACACAAAATTTCTAAAAGAATATAGTTCAATACATGTTAAAGGGAATATAAATGCTATATTTTTCATGTCCTGTTTACATAGGTCATAAACTCCACTAGATATGCACTTCATATTTCAAAAAACCAAGGATAACTAGGCTGTCACTAATAGTAATACTCATTAGAAACAACCGATGGCCAGAAAACTAAAAAAGTGTAAGGAAATACAGTGAAAATGCAGTTGACACAGTAGACTATATGCTTATTTTTAACTATGACAATATGCTAATAAAATATAGTATGTGATCATATGACAGCAGTATCACCTTCTAACTCATGAATAAAACAAGATGCAAGGCTTATACATTCTTTCGAACCTTAAATAAACTCCTATATCTCTTTTTTGTTATTATTTTTTTATTTTAGAAATACACAAATACACGAAAACAAGCTGTAGTAGTTTTATTCGCAGAGGAAAAATGCACAATGCAATGAGCCATATCTGGCTACTTCAGAATAATTTCTATTATTATTAAYATTAATATTTGACAAATGTGACACCAATCTACAGTAGGCCAGCAGGAGAATTTGGGGAACTTCAGGTGTGTCACCCTGATCTCAGTGCTGGGAACAGAACTTCCCACAGCTTTCTCCTGGAGAAACTGCTTGCTCATAGCTACCAGGGAAAGTTTAGATTGCATATTAGGACAAATTTCTTCACTGAAAGGGTTATCAGGTATTTAAACAGGCTTGGAAACGGTTGAGGCAGCATCCCTGGATATATTTAAAAGACACAGACATGGTGCTTAGGGACATGGTTTAGTGGTAGTCTTGGCATSATTTCAGAGGTGCAAAGTTGAAACAAAAGGTGAGAACAGACACAAGTTAAACAAGCAATATTCTGATTAGATATTAAGAAAAAAAACTTTTAATGGTGGAACAGATCTCCCAGAGATGTCATGCAATCTCCATCCCTGGAGATAATAAAAACACATCTCTGCATGACCCTAAGCAACCAAATCAAAATTGTAAGTTTGAATTAACTTCGATGTTGGCTCTGCTTTAAGCAAGAGGTGAGACCAACTACATCCCACAGGTCCTTCAGTCCAGTTATTATCTAACTCTATTCTATCTATATGACTTGAYTTGTTACAAATATTAGTAATTTAGTGGATTTATTTTTTATGCACACATAGAACTTATTTCTGGAGCTTTATGTTACACAAAACAACATACATGCAGGAAAATAAAAAAAAAAAATATCAGAGAGGCAATCCCCCAACCCTACCCTTGGCATAGAATTTTTTGGGGGAGTTTGTTTTTCCTTYTTTCACTGTGGCTTTTAAGTAATATAAAAGCCAAGAAGATCACTGTGGCTATTACATGGTTGAATACTCCACTGAAGCAACAACTGCAAATGTTTGYTTGTATCCTTTTCGTTATTTTTCTTTTGTTTTAAAATGTCAAACATTTTTCAGATATTTCTGACAGAAAGCCCAGTAGTTAACTATTGATCCTTCCAAGACTGTTCCTTGGCAGGCTTAAGGAATTTCTCTGCAAACCCCCTCAACACCAGGATTACTGACAGGCATTGAGTTACGTGGTTTACAGTTGTCAGGATTTTATCCCTGCCTCGAAATACTCTTCTCATCAAAAGTTCTATGTTAAAAATTAAAACTCCCTGGTCTCAGTCAGATGACATCTCTGACATCTAACAGAAAACACCTTATTTTCTCACCAAGTTCCTGACAAATTCTCCTCCTGATCCCAGGAAAGTAATTTTCAACTAGGTAACGCACACAGCACTTTGATCCTAGAGCTCCGGCTAGAATGCAAACCAAAATTTTCCTCTACTAGCATTCAATGATCTCCTCTGACTCTGAAAATATGAGAGAGTTCAGAACAAAGAGATTTGTATTTCTCATATACAAGTTTGAGGACTGCCCCACCTTGTAGGCAGAACACAGTTTCTCACTAACTGCACCATCCATATGAGCTGCAAAAGTTACCTTTCTAGTTAAAGACAGCAAGAGAAAGAGTAGTAAGGCAGTTAAYAGAATTCCCAGAGCTGTCTCCAGCAACAAACAATTCAGTGGCAAGATACAGAGTTTGAAACATGCTCATCATGTATTGCAGATGTAAAATCCCTTGTCTAGGAAAGTCAGAGCCATCAACAGAAGCTATTTAGATCAAAAAGAAAGAAGAAATCATTCTGATTAGGAGCTATATACAAATGAGAATGATGCAAAAGAGGAGGATTCATCAATTCAGGGTAGTTCAATCAAAGACTGAAAATAGATATTTCAGCAAATGAAAGGGAAATCAAGAGATTTTTACACATTATAAAGAAAAAGTACCTAGTCCTGAAAGTTCTGCTTCAGCCCATTTAAAATAGTGGACCAGAATAATCAACTGTACTCCTGCAAATAATTCTGACATTGAAAATGACGGTTTTGCTCCAGAATAAGAACTGATTGAAAAAAGAAGCATCAACATTCTCTATTTTTAGTTTCAAATACCTCACCAAATGTATGCTATAGTATTTAAAGTTTAAAAAAAATAAAATTCAAAAGATACCACAATCACATTTTGGTGATGCTCAAAAAAAATTTCTGTAGTTTCATTGAGTACAAGAAATCCACATGGGAACTAGAGCTCTGCTCCTGCTCAGGGAATTTCTTGTCCTTTGTGGTTTTGCATCTTAATCACTAAAACAAATAACTACAGATTCCCCCACCTTTAGTACTTAAGCTGAAAATTACAGCCTCTGCTCATTTGAATGTTTAGTCAAAAGTGAATTATCTTTTCCATAACATGTGCTGCAATCATTTTCCTGTTGCAAAGATCTATGGCTTAAATGAAAGTGCACCCTTTGCATCAACATTTCCAAGACTTACAAACAATCACTGTCAGGCAATCTCAGAAAAAAATATATTGGACTTGAAACAGTAAGACTGCAAAAAGCCTTTAAAACATCCTGACATCATGGTAACACATGCCAAGGGCCATTAGCAACTCTACCATTACCATCCCAGGAACATCTGGACACTGTTTCTAAAAACAAAATAATAAAAATTTTAAAAGGAATAAGATACAACAAGATCAGGAAAAATGATGATGTTTTCAAGAAATCATGTTTATTCATGAGGATCTTTTTGATTCTTGTATTTGGTTTTATGTTACCCACACAGAAGATCTTCATTTCATCTCCTGACAGAATGATCATGCTGAGTGTGCTACTCTCACTTCTACTATTAATGTTTAATTAATTACTTTTACATTCCTGCATATCTAAAAAGGAGACCCAGATGAAAATAAACAACAAGTTCCATTCAATCATTAGACACYGGTGAACTAGAAATGAAAATTTGTGTAAAAAAATAAAGAGAAAAAACAGAGTGAGGGTTAAATGATTTTCGTATTCACTGCTGTCACTCACATGGCTTGTAACAGGAAGATGTCAGCAAGGTTATAGCACATTGTATCCACTTTTGTTACCCTTAACCCAAAAAGGTAGGTTATAGGCCCAAGACACTTTAAATGAGGAAACAAAGATATTTGTCTTTTGCCTTTTTTCTAGCATGAAAACATCTCACAGGGCAATTCTGTGCTAGTGATTTCTACACTATACTGGAGCAGTGCTATCTATTCACTTTAGGGTTTTCTGTGAGGAGAAGATTATAAAGCAGTCCATTATGAACACACACATGGAATCCTAAGCACATCACAGAGGTATCTACCCCTCGAGAAAAATATTTCCCAGAAGTTACCCACAACTATAAAATTTCTTAATATTAAAAGTTCTCTGTAGAATTCTCATAATTGCATTTCCTGTTCCCAAAATTCTCTTGATTATAATCAATTAGCAGAGCAAATACAGAAAGTCAATTAAGATTGAAGTGTCTTGAGCAGAATTCCACAATGCTTTGCAAGCTGGCAAGAGCCAAATTCTGTGTGATAAAAATTGTCTAGCAAAAATATCTTCATACAAACGAAGTCTGGTGACAGCTTTATTTAGTTCCCTACTTAGCTCATTCTTCCTTTCTACCACACGGCATCTACAGTGCAAGTGCAAATTGACTCTTTTTGTGCACTCTTCTGTTAGAAATCCTACCCAAGGTCACCTTTCCAGTCCTCCACACCATGCATAAAGTGTTGGGTTGGGGTTTGGGGGCCTTTTTATTTGGTTGGGTTTGAGACATTTTGTTGGTTTTGTTCTGTTTATAATGTGAAGAGCTTCTCCCATGAGATTGCCAGCTGGCAGGAGAGGTGGCACCCTTCAGTCACCAGCTGAGATTGCACAGTTCAAATGCTGAGCTGTTGTAATTCATCACGTGTTCATTTATGTTACAGATTGTGATCACGCACATGTCAAACCTTGYACGTGAACCAAAGCAATAGCAAAGGCTTTTATGAAGAGACAAAAACTCATGTGAACGAAAGCAAGCAGATTATCTCTGATTACAAGTAAGAATAAAGCATTCATCAAATTATAGGTAAGATTTWAAAAAAAAAAATTCTCCTKCTATATCTCAATAAGCTTCATTTATATCCTGTCTAATTAAGAGAGATCAGCATGAGAGCCAAATGACTGAGTTCTTTGTTTTTTCAAGTTCCCTATCCATCAAGGCTTAGGCTGTTTGTCCTTTTCCTTGTTTTGATAGGATGGACACTCAGTTTTCTTACACTCCCCTAAAAGGGAAAGCAAGTAGGAGTAACGTTCAGGTAATTCCTTCTAATTAAATCATGTCATGAGAGTTAAATGGTGTGAATGCTCACCAGGAACTCTCATTCTGATACACCAGCTACCAGCAAATTATGAGTTGCCAAACATAATCAAGAGAATGAATTACAAGAGCTATCAGCAGTGTCARGCTGGATAAGGAAATATATGATTATTGCTCAGCCACAGCCRGGAGATTCACTGTAAAGTGCAGAAGGCTCTCATTAATAAAAACTGTGGAAATATCAAACAAATTTTTACCCCAACAAGATTATGAGTTTTAAGTAAAAACAAATATTTCAACCATTCATCCTGAGTGCATTTTTCCCAGTTTTTAAAATCTCATATATTCTTTTCATATACCATTCACTACTCTGGTATCTGGAGTACTGAAGATATAAATTCAGGTTGCATAACAGGTCTATTATTAATACCTTTCTACTAGAAGAGAAATACTTCCAGTTTTTGATAGCAAGCACTYTCATCAAACACATTGGAAAATACCTCAAGAAAAGGGCTACTTAAGATATCTGTAGGATGTTAAGGCCTTTCACCCTCCAGTCAGATACTTTCTATTGAGAGCATTTTCACTTCAATTGTGTCTCATGGAAACAGCATCAGCGGATAATTAGCTACAAGTTTTATCACCTTAAATGCCCAGTGCAGGACAACCAAAAGAGAATCAAATTCAAGTTTAGGGAAGGAATTCTCTTTACTCAGCAAAAAGATTTTAGGTTCCCTGCCACAAAATAGCACTAACTTGGGGTGCAAATATTCAATTTGTGTAGGTATTGGTATTCACAAAGGTTACCTTGTTGATGAAAAAATCATCTCTATCAGCCAGCTGGGAACACTCAGCAGGAATCTGTTGATCCCTCTTCCTGTAAGTGATTCTCTGTGGGACACACATTAGTTATTACACCAGTGAGAATTACTGAATGCCCTGGTGGTTAGAATCCTTACCAGAGAGACATCAGTTCCAGGCCCTAGTCACATATTTGTACAAATGCTTAAATATTTTGAAAGAAACTGAGGTCTTCCCTCTCTCCAGAAGAACCTCTGACCAATAAACTAAAGGCACATTTTCTCACTCAATATCTGCAATTGCTCACTTACCCCAAGAAAGATAAAAGCTTCAAAAAGAAGGATTTAAAGACTCCTACTGAAGAATACTTCCAGCTAAGTGGTTGGGGCATCTTTCTCTACACTCATCTCTACCTTTACCCATGTTTCTATGGCCAAAGAATTTTTAATCCAAATAAAATCCAACACTTCGTTGGATATCAGATATGGTCAGTGTCTCTGCACCGAGGGATCTGTGAGTTACCTAATGCACAGACTGCACCCATGCCAACAAAAAGCTGTGCTCAGCTAGCAAACCCACCTGGAACTTAGGAGATAAGCTGGGCATTTGGCTGATAAGCCCCATGGAAATGGTGGTACTCCTATGCATACCCAGTACTTGCTTCATGCTGGTTTGGGTTAAGAGATGGCTGCTRAGCATACACTTCTGGAGATTTACATTGTGGATTTAAAATGCTGAAGTATTCACTCCCTCCTCCTGGGCCAGACCCCGAGCCAGAAGAGCACCAAAGGACAGAAGATGTGACAAGATTTGAGGCACAGAACCAGGCAGGTGACAGAAAAACTTGGAGAGACCTGGCTTTACACAGGTGGCAGTGCTCCTAATTCATCTCACTAATCATCATTCCCTGGACACGAGACAAATCCAGAAAGAACCAGGAGTAGCAAGGACTGGGACAAGACAAGAGGCATTGCTGACAACAGGGCTCAGGCACCTGCACTGAAACACAGTCCCAAACACAAGGGAGGGAGGTTCCAGGCTTCCCCCAGCCCTTTGAAAAGTGGCCAAGATGTGCACATTGYGACAAGATTCAGATATTTCTATCCCTTTCCAGATACCACTGCATTCCTTTATTTAATAACTCACCAGACTTGGCAGGCAATAAATCAGAATAACAGCAAAAATGAAATGCAAAAAAAAAAGCTGAAATCATTTACCACACCCCTGATTTTCCAACAGTTCTCATGTTAATTCATAGTTATTTGATCATTAGGGACTGTGAAATACTCCAGTGAGCCAGAAGATTCCTTAATATCAGCTGTGATACCTTTAACACCCACCCATTCACAGGATATACTTGTAGCATTCTGTAATTTATATATTCCCATACACCATTTCTTGGTAGTGTTTTAATATACAGGCTCACTCCAGCTCACAGCAGAAACAAAATTACTGCCACAACTCAGTGGCACTGATGTTCTCCTGGCATTGGTTCCTCTCCTAAAGAAATCTTGGAAGTAAATAATATGAAAAGTGGAAGCACCAGGAAGAAAGATAATTTGTATATATTACCCTGAGTTCCATAAGTACTAGAAGAAAAATTACGAGGAATGAAGCATTTTGGAAAAATAGAACAGTATCCAGGGCAGAAGATCTAGGAAAATCAAAAAAAAAAAAATCTGAGATGTCTTTGGGTTTTTCTGTTAAGTTCCATCCCTCACTAAAAACTCAAAACAAAAAACTGCAAACCATTTACATTTTACATGTTTGCAAATCCCCTTCCCAGCTACCAGCTTAGATATCCTCATAGTTTGTAAAATGACAGAAAATTCTAAGTATGATTCAAAGTATTATAAAATGCGGCAGGCCAAAGGAACTGAAAGTCAAAATGTGCCTTCCCTGAAAATAAAGGAAGTTCAGAGAACTATCTGAGATTTATCTGCAATTACAGCTACATTTATCTCAAGTCAGTCATGGTGAATCCCCTGAGTGTTGTCCCTGTCATACATTCACCTGGGAGAAAGAATCACAGTTAAATGACAGCTCAAATATATATACTTAATGAAATTTTGATGACTGTTTTCATTCCCCAGTCATTAGTCTACATTTTTTAGTGAGAAAGTTTAGTTACAAAAGTATGTCAAATGAAGAAATGGAATAACTATTTCAAAAGCAGATTAATCTGGATTTAAATCAGATTATGTTAGCATCTTTACAATTCCACAAGAGTAAATAATGCTCATTATTGCAATCACACCCTGCAATTTCACTYCTGTGATGAGTATAAATAATCAGTGGTGGTATTTCACCTCTATAAATTTTGTCACAATAAAAAGTACCATAAAAGAGCAATGGGTTAATTTACAGGTGAGAAACTAATTCAAATTGTATCATTTTTTTCATCTGAGAAACTCAGCTGCAGATGAACATTCTCTGAAAATTATTAATTCAAAACAGGGTCTTGTTTTTTAAACTGAGTTACTACTTTCCATCTTCAAACCAAAAACCAGAGGCCTGAAACAATTTCCTCACCAGCTCTAATTTTTTATTTATTTTCTAGTGTAGAGATGAAATCTCTTCTTTAGCAAAGAAGAGCAAAGCCTGTGAATTTCCTGTGTATAAACTCCATGGTCACAGACTCACCTCACCAGGGATTGCTGATATCCTATTACTGTGGTCTTTTGAACAGAGAAAAAGATAATAATTTCAGGAAACCATCTGTTTGCCTATGATAAACCTTGTTTTCTCCATAAAGCTGGAATTGGAAACTTAACTCTGGTAAATTATTTTATAAATACTGCAGTAATAAGGGATGTGAGGGTTGCAATTCCTTTAGGCTTCATTATGCATTGCTACTGCTTCACATTTTAGCTCTTTTGCAGTTAAGCAAAAGGAAGTGAGAAATTAAGTATATTTCCCAGTGTGAGTGTCACCCAGAACTTCCAGAAGCAGAGCTGTTAACACATCTGTGTATCACTGAGCACCAGAAACAGAATACAAACCAGTTATTGTTCTAAAGCTGTGGGTGCAGTTTTTTCTGCACTTCGAAGGACTATGTTTTAAAGGAAATTATTCACTCAAAGGAGAAATTTACTCAAAACCTTCATAAATTGTCCCCCCTCCACCATAACAGCAATTGTGCCATTATTCTAAGCCCAATCAAACAACTTCTGTCTTGCCATGGATAAACTGTTTCCAAACTGAATGTGCAATTCCATACATTTATYTCTTACATTTTCTGTAGATAAGCCTGAAACATTTCACTTGCTAGGAAAATAAAGCTCCTGGAGAAGAGGTAATCACAAAAGAATACCTTGAAATAATAACTGAACACCAAAGGCACCTTAGGTAGAAAAGGCAGAATGGAATTACCTAAATCGAAAAATTAGCTTGGGACTGAGATTTTCTGCTATAGTTGAAGATAAACGTATTGAATTATCTCAGAGTTTCTAAGTTATCTCTGGTTTACTGTTCAATCTGAAGTAAAATATTATTCCTCATAACCCTTTTGTTATTTGCCATCCCCAGAGAGATGACAGGAGAAGAAATCTTAGTTTTATTTACATATTTTACAGCTTTTGTCAATGCTGTAGTCTCCCYTCTATTTCATTGTTATCACCAAGGAATAAATTTTTCCAGTGGAAGCAGAATCAGGGTGAATACAGCAAATAAAAGTATTAATCTGTAGTTGCACGAAGGTATTTGAAAAAAAATGCAAGTATTTTAAGTAAAAGGTACAAAACAAAGTCATAAAGATTGGGAAACTGATGATTAAACACTCTTAGAAAGAAATTTGTTCTGGTTTCTGCCACTTAAACACATCCGAATGGCAACAGTTGYGCTTGTGATTTGTCCATAAAGCTCCACTTTTAGCTTTGTGGATACTTCTAAAAGGGAAAAACACATTGTCCTAACAGCTCCTTGAACTGAATCCTGGAACTGCTGAATGTGAACTTACAGGGGTCCAAGCAGCTGTGGTTTGGGGCCCAGTGAGTGTGATGTGTCAAAAGCATTCCCAACTATGCAGAGGAAATGGAACTGTCACACRAACCACTTTGGATGTCTCTGTGTGTACATCACCACCTTCCTGGCCAGAACCCTCCAGGCTGCAGTTACTGAAAGTAACACCAATAATACGCCAGCTAACCAGACCAGGCTCCCAGCAGTGGGTAAGACAGAGCTCAGGAGGGATCCTGAACATCCTGAAAAAATATAAGAGGGGTTCCTGCCGCTTACCAGCTTTTCAGCACAGGAGAAGGAAGTCTCACCCAACGAGGGCTGGCAAACCCCCAGCGTTAACACCTGTCAACAAAACACAAAGCTGCAGCTCCTAATCCCCAACTGCCTGCATCTGCGTCATGGCCAASAGCATCCTGAAGAAAAATACACAACTGAAAATAGATGCTTCTGTGTCCTCGGTTGAACTTGATGACCTTAGAAGTTTTTTCCACCCTGAACAATTCCATGATTCTTGTCTAAAAGTGAAGTGAGAAACTCTTCTGAGTCCTGAGTCTGAGAAGTATGGGCCAAGTGTTCAGGTAAATGACTGCAAATCATAAATAACTATTTTTGAGAGGATTTCTCCAAGAAAAGAAAAACTCTTTTCCCCGTATTTTAACTCCTCCTAACTTTAAATCTCTGATCTTGAGCTAGCAAGGGCTTTTTTTGGTTTGGAGGTTTTTTGTTAGGTTGGTTTGGTTTGTCTTGTTTTATAAAGAACTTCAAAAACATACAACAGAACTTCCTATTCTCTAAACTCCTCTCCCTGGAAAACCACAAACTTTCACACACACTCCTGGATGCAGCGATGCACTGCTGCTAAGGCAGCAGCTCACCTCATCAGCAAAAGGGCAACACAACYGAAACCAACAGATTGTGCTGGGAAACTTCAGATAATTGTAACAGAAAAGCTGCTGCAAAGTTCAACCTGTAAATTAGCCTGCTCTGAGGCAAGGGGCTGCTCTTGGTTGCTCCTTACTGTGCTGAGTGAGACTCATTCAGTGAGAAGCTGGGATCTGCAGGATGGAGAAACATTTCAGAGAAATCAGGACAGAACAGCGAGCGCTCAAATGCCTTCCCAATCCCCGAGCTTCTGGGAACAAGAAGCTGTACAAGGTAATTGCTGAAGTAGTTTCACTACACTTGGGGAAACAGAAAACTTTACAAAATATATCTTATCAAAAATCCTGCAATGTGGCCAAGTAAGAAACACCAAAAGAAGAAACCAACATTGCCAGAACACGGACTGATGCCCGTAGGGCTTCACAGCTCCCGTCAAGTTTTGGAACCAGCAAGGTTCCACTCCCAACAGCAGGATCATGGTGCTTTACACATCTCCTACCTAATTTGATTTCACAGAAGCAGGCAGCATCCCCTGCCTTGAAAAGTCATCCCATGAGGACTGAACACTGATACTGAAAGCATAAATTAATGCATAAACAAAAAAGGTGTTGGGAAGAGAACAAAGTGGAGCTATGAACTGGGTTTTTCTGACAAGCCCCAAGCACTGCTACTACCTCACCCCAGTCCCCACGCTACACAAGTGCCAATTTCTCAGCATTTTTCAYCAATTTTGGGAAAAATAAGACAGCATCAGGTAAGTTTTACTAAAAGAATCAAACTCCGATCCCTACCAGAGGGGCTCATGCAAGAGAGTCATCCATGCTATCTTTAGGTTACCCAAGCTCCTTTTACACAGCATAATTACTCAAAAAATCGCGCAGTGGTTACCACAGCAACAAAGTGAGCCGTGCTGCACGAACCAGCTCCACGGGTGCTGGCAGGATCTGCACCACAATGGGGCTCACTAGTTGCTGTTTTTCACCCCATTCACCTAATCGAGCTGTACCAGCTCACACAGCTCTGTGTCTTCCAAACTTGTAGACATCCTCCTTCCCTGCCAACCCTCCACACCACCACCTACAGCTCACATTGGGCTCAGAGCACAGGCTCTGCGTGGTGCTGGAACAGCCACGGCTGTGCCCACCTTCTAGCCACAGAGAACTGCTACTCCACCATTTGGATTATCTGAAAACTATAGCTCTTTGAGAAGAGGTAGACCTATATAGGGCATGGCAGGATCTTCAGACACATATTTAATCAGATCAGCACCTTTAACTGGTCATGAAACACATCAGCAGTACCAATACTAGGCAAATGTCAAAGCAGATAACAGAGGCTCTGAAGCAAGCCCAGTATTCTGCTCAAGAACAGGGCATCTCTTACTCTGGCACCAGGGTTACAACCCCAAATGGATCTGGCAGCAGCAAAGGCAGGAGTTCCTCCACTTATCAGAGGGAAAGAAATGTGAGATGGGACCTCAGGGTGAGCTCCTGGAGCTGCAGGGGACAGACTGGACATCTTACTGCAAAYAAATCAGGGCAAATGGCCCAGCCCCAAAGAACAGAGTGTCACCAGATGCCTTTCACATACAGACTTGCTTTGGCAGATTGCCCTTTAAACGCCTTCCACCCCAATATATTCCCAAGAGTCAAGCTGCTGCTTCACTCAAAGCTGGCTCCCTGCATAAATCAAACCGTCAGATTTCAGCAGACTATTTTGTCTAAACTAGATCTGCACAGCTGAGCTCAAGGCAATTGTAGAGTTTTGGAGCAGGCCAATGGCACATCTTTCATCACATGGCTTCAGCTCCTCTATTACAGATCTATTTTTTTGTGGTTTAAGATATTAAGAATAACAATGATCTATACAACAAGCCTGAAACACCACTATTAGGGCAGCCTGTTAACAGGTTTCAAGCCTTACTCTGAACAGGTGCTGCTTGTTCAACAGACTCTTAACAAACTTCATTATCGGTACAGATCCAGTTAAGAATRCTGCTTACATTTGCCCAGCGGGGTGAAGTGCTTGCAAAGTCAAAGTCCCACCAAGTTCACTTCCAGCATTAGATATACAATTTTAGTTTCCTGTAAGATAAGGACATTTTTCTGTACAGTGGATTCAGGATAGAAAAACAAGCTTGGCATCTACTCTGTCCAAGCAATGCACTGGAGACCTGACCTTCAGGGTTCACAGTAAGGGACAGTTTGCTGATCTAGCAAAAAGAGACATAGGCAAAAGATATTAGAAACACCAGAAGAAAAGATATGGCCTGGGTGTCATTCAATCGAAAAATACTTTTCAGAATTATCTAGAATAGATGAATTACAAAGTRTATGATCCAGCTGCATTTCTTCTTTAAGAACACAAATCAAGCTGTGAGCAAGACCAAAACTCTGCACCAGACATTCAGTGAAGAGTTTATGAGGAAGTTCCCTAAATGGTTAAAAGCATAATTTTTCTGTAATTGTATTCTGAAAGGAGACCAACTTTTGAGTTCCTACCAGAATGCACTTCCTCCCACACACAGGCCCTGTTTCTAAGCAACATGCAGTTAAACCATCCACAGGAATAAAAGAATCAATTAAATATTGCCATCAAGACTCACCTGCTGTGCCCTGAGGAGCAGCATCTGTATGTCAAAGAGAAGACACTGACTTAATCCAGTGGGGCACAGGCTATCAAGGACACTGCAGTTAGGAAGCTGCAGTTCAAGGCTGACTCAAGGAGAGCACAAGATGAACAGGTTCTCCACTATAAAAGCACAGAGTCTCCAGAAGCAGAGACTCCACTCTATTTCTATTACCAAGACCTCTGCTCCAGAATTTAGGCTCTCACTCTGTCCTCCAGCCTCAACCCACTAAAGAAGTTTTATCCTCTTCCTCAAACCAAAGCAATCAGTTTTCTGTCTTGTCTGCAGGATATCCTTTCTGTTGGTTTCCCAGTAAAGTGAGATAACACACCCTGTCTTCTATGACCTAAAGCCACTGTTATTCTGAAATGTCTCATCCTTTTGCTTAATAATTCAGAAACTGCAGTTTGAGATCTCACGAATTAGAAGAGATCTTCAATGGGCAGCCTGTGGTCCACATAGAACTTACAAAGTAGAATCAAGAGCCTCACTAATTGTCTCAATTCCTCCCTCTGTACCTGGCCCAAGCACAACACTTCTCTTATGTCCAGCCCGCTAAGCAGAGGACAGGGATGCTGCACACCCAGAGGATTTTGTCCTGGCAGACCATGTTATCCCATTGGAATCACAGTGTCCTTGTCAGAGAGCATAAGGGTGAAAGCCAGAAGCAGGGCTAACTCTCCTCCTGTTGTCAGAGAAGGCATAAATGGCAGAAAGGAGCCTCGAGAGACAATCTACTTTACTCTTGTGATTATCTGTCAAACAGAGCCTCGTCCTAGGTCATAGACAGCCAGCACCATCTTCCCTGCTGGGAGGACATGAGAGYTCACAAACAGCAGAACACATGCAGTGACAATGCTGGGAAGGCACAGCTTGAGGTAATCTGTGTTTTCAGAAGCTCGCTGTTCCATTTGTTTTAAAGGTCTCAAGTTAGAAGCYTGTGAAAAACAGACCCAAACACAGAACTAGCAGGCTGGTTACCACTGGAAGGGGACAATTCATTGTCTTGAGATCACATGGTTATTTTTGTGACTCATCTCACAAATATCTCCTTGTTTTCTTTCAATGTTCTGTATACCTGGACACAGACAAGGAGATATTTACCTTGTACATCTCAAAGCATCAAGACGCTGTTCCTGTTTCTCCCCCCAACAGGCTTTTGTCTATCCTGCTTGCTCAGAAAAGCCACCTGCTTTCAATTTAAGGCACATGGGCCTAAATATACCTCACTGGAAAAGTGCCTATAAAGGTATGTGTATGCATATATATATATATATATATATAGCTCCAAGGATGCACTCAGATTTGCTCTGCACACAGTGTGATGAATCTCAGTCGTCTGCTTTACTTTCCATAAGCAAGCAAACGAGCTGCTTGCAGATGTTTGGCTGCAGAATGGTTTCAGGGAGAACCAGATGCAGCAAAGGAAATGCAGGCAAAGCCCAAGGCTGTTTGCCAGCTGAGCTATGGCACAACACAGGGCTGCAGAAAAGGGAGACAAATCCAAGAAAAAAGCAACTCCCAGCTTCAGAAGCAGCCGGACAGAGCAAGCACAGGAGCTAACTGGCTTTCCTTAGGCCACATGTTACAGATGTTACATGTCAGTAACAGAGGTAGCCACTCCACCCAACAAAAGACAGTATGTGAATTCTAGGCTGGTTGATTTTTTGTCTCTGTGTTATTTTGGGCTGGGGTTTTTTTTTTGGTTTGGTTTTTTTTGTTTGTGTTTTTGTGGTTTTTTGGTGGTTTTGTGGGTTTTTTTCCTAATGTAAGGTTATAAATATATTAAAAAATAGAAATAACTGCAATGAASCTGGCCAAATATTGCATAGACATTATTAAAACAAGCCTTCTGTATGCACATTCTGCAAATGGAACAGTCATGCAGAGAATTTTTTTTACATAACACAGAAGCCTCATATACCTAAAATGACATTGTGCACTTTTTAAAATTAATATGTACACAAATTTCATACAACTGGAACGAAATATTCTGCACAGCTCTAAACCTKTGTTGTATCAGTGGTGATCTGTCCAGGTTTCTGAAAGACTCTTTGAAAAAAACACAAGGTTAAATTATTTTCAAAGGAGCAATCTTGGTTGTCRCAGTAATTTCATCTATTCTAGCTAGGGAAACTGAAGAGCTTGGAAAAGTCAGACATCCAAGTCAAAATTTTCCCCCTACATTTTAGCTCAAGAACARGGCCTTCATTGACTAGTAATTAAGAGAAGAAAAATTAGGCAACCTGAGATCTTAAAGTACTGACATTCATTAGCAGTAAACTCTGCTAAACTCTAACAACCTTGCCATATTCATTTTTCAGAGACCTTTAACACCTTTTATCCCATGGAAAACTACAGCTTTTCCAATTTTTTTAGAGGGATAGCTCAGACACAATATTTAGGGACAGGAAACCCCTCAAGATTAATTTTAAAACCTCCTAGAAACCTCATCTTAAGGGCTTCTCAGGCACAGTGATGCCACTGAAGTCAGTAATGAAACCATTATCATACAACTCAATAAATCCATAATAAGCTCACCACCTAAAGAGCGTGGGTGGTTCTATCCCTCTTCCTTCCTTTGGTGAAGGGAAATGTCAGAACAAAAAAAAAAAAAATAGGCAAAAAAACCCCAACAAACTACAGAGAACAGGAAAGAATGATCAAAGTTACGGAACAGCTCCCTCACAAAAAGAAACTAAATAGATCAGACCCAGGTCTGGAAAATGGTACAGCCATGATTATTTAAGTTTCTAGATTATCAGGTAATATCATGAAAAAAATATGCTGACATATACTGGGCAGTGAGGTGCAGCTACTGACAGAGAAGTCCCCTGAAAATTTCAAAATATACTGAAGTCTAATTATATTTGGTAATAGAAAATTATATAAGCCTTGGGTCAAATCTAAATTTGAGACTAGCAGATTTATAAGTATGTAGTTTCTATAATAATACAGATTTAAGATGTAAATACCTCTGTGTTGGTAAGAACTATACAACAACAATAACCTAAATAAAAGGAAGCCGTATTATGCTATGTTTAATATATTGTTTAATGTATTGAGATCCTTTTCCTGACAGAAAAGCAGAGTATCCCTCAAAGTACAGTAGAAGCTGTCAAATGTGTACACCAATATCTAACTTCTCTGAGGAAAAAAATGTTGCATGTTACCAAAGTCTGTCTTTCTAAGTTTCCTTTCAAACTATTCCAAATTTTTATACAGAATAAATAGGAATAGTAATGCAAGGAAATAACAGTGATGAACAAAACAGATGTTRTGAGTCAGATCCTCAGTTTGAACAAATCAACACATTGGATAAAGCCAAGAAATAATTTGTACCATTCAATAATCCCATCTCCATATCAAAGATGGTTCTCCATGAAGCTCTGGAAGGACGAAGCTGGTACATAGAGCTGAGCAAAGGGGCACCCAACAAGTACCAACCMAAGACTTGCAGGCAGCTCGGTCTGTGCCTGCTCCAGCCCAGGAAGCAGCCTGGGCTCATCAGCCCTCCCCTCACTGCTGCTGAATTCCAGCTCTCCTTGGACAGGCTGCGCTTCCAGCACATCAACACAGCGCTCCCTGCTCCCGGGGGCACAGCCAGGGTTTCTATCACAGGGTTGGATCTGCATGAAAAGACTTGAGTGTCAGGGTGGTTTGACCCTTAGGAGACACTTTTCAGGACTTTTCAGTATAAAATTAACTTATTTTGAAGGTTTGAGTGCTTTCAGGCCTCCTGTGGACCCCTCCTCCTTTGCCAGCCACCAAAGGAACAAAAAAGAAAGGACCAACCAATTTGTTTGTTCTTGGACCAGGGAGATCTCCCCATGGTTCTCTTTAGTCATTTGTGATAACCTTCATGATTCAGCTGTGAGTAATACTCACATTGGTAAGTTCCCACTGTGCAGTGCTGCAGTATTGTTTCTGGAAATAAAGTCCAAAAAAACGCAATGCTGTAATGTGAGATACAATGCCATCGGTTCTCACTCAAAGAGTCCACAGGCGTTCCAGATTACCAATGGCACAAAAGCTTCTGTGTTATTGAAACAGAGAAACTATAGGGAAAGAACCCAGCACATACTTTTCATCAAGCATCCCTTTTTTGTTTGACTGTGTATTTATTTTAACTGTCAAATTACGATACTTGTCAAAACATATCGCCTTCTTTCTACCACCATATGCCAAGATAAATCTTCACATTCTCACTTGAATGTCATGGCTGCTTCAGCATTTTGCACTGAATATTTCTGAAGTGTAGAGCAATCTTTGAAGTAATACATTTCTTTACTAATAAAGTAACAAGAAACTAAGTATCTCTCATTATCATTAATTTCCACATCAGCTGTTCTGTGGTATTATGACTATGGCAGGAAATGGTCTCTTTGCCCATAATTAAATGCCATAAATATATCTGTACCTGTCATAAATGTAAAGGACAAGATTTAAAGAGTGTAAGGGGGCAAAGTGCCACCTAATTAAATGGGCAGTTTAAGTCCTACTTTCAAAATTTAGCAGAATATGGAAGCCTCTGTCTTATTTCTTCTAATGAATATTTAAAAAATGTGATTTAAGTGGGAACTGTTTGTCTTTTTTTCATTGGCTATAAATGCAAAGTGGGCGTCCAACCACACTTCAACACTAAAAACCAATCTGTCCCGTTAGTAGGTTTGCCATAGCTCTTGGAGGAATGCAAACAAGAATTTCACAGTGAAAAGAACCCAAATAAGTAAAGTTTATCACCAAATTAGTTGGTGTGGAAAAATAATCTAAATGCCAAAATATATTTTAAAACCTCCCAAACTTCCTCAAGTTTGGAGACAGACAGGAGCTGTGTGGAAAGATACAGCTTGCTGGAAGGTTTGGGGATTTTTAATTAGCCAAACCCAAAGTAATTGGACAAAAATTAAAACTTGGTCAACATTTTACTGATGTACTGTTAGCTTGCACTGTGCTCTGGAGTCCACAGCTGTGGTGTGGTTTATTCCAGGTTTGGAAACCCCATACACAAATTGCCAAAGGAGCAGGCAGCTGCCCTGCCTGATTTGGAAATGCAGGAGATAAGGAGCACTCAGCCTGGTATCATGTCTCCATGTGATGGCAATAAACCTGTTCAGGTGTTCAAGAAATGAAAAATAAAAACTGTGTAAGTTTCCATATCTCTTTTGTTTCTGGTGCCTTACTCTTGACCAAAAGAGAAATCACCTATATGCAGCACAGTCTTAAGATTATTTATATATAATTATATAAATATGATTATGATAAAATAGTGTTTTTTTAAAAATAAATAGCATGGTTGTAGCCTTTCAACTTGACTCTTCATAGTGAAGGCAAACACTAATTTAGAATAAAATACAGTAGCAATGGAATTCCCTGCCTTCAGCTTTTTTGCTTCTCAGATGATGCCAAAAGTCTTGAAAAGCCACAGGCTTGCATGCAATTCTACATTCCCAACCTTGTTCAGAGACCATGCCTGCTGTTTCTCATTCATAACACCTTTATATAGAACGTTTAGCTTTTAAGACATCTCTCAAAATTGTAAACCAGGCGTGACCACAATCCATAAAAATTCTCAAAGTAAAGAAGTCAATAGATTGAGGTGTCAAAAAAAAAATACCTAATTACTTTAAAAGATAGCTGGAGCAAAGAAAAAGTCGATAGATAAACTTGATCTGAGCCAGTAAAAGAGCTCAGCAAAAAGGAGACGCGGAATAAACCCACAGAAGCTAAATCATTTTTATATCAAATCCACAGTCACACAGAATGTTTTTAAACAGCAGGACTACAACTTCTTTGTGACAGCTGGAAGCTGAATAATAAGTTCATGCAACTTTTTATCATATCTGCTTTACACTACTTTCTAGTTTAGTTCCATCCTATATTCACAATATAACCTCCCCTGACAATTCATTACCTGCAGTTTTGAGTACGTAATGCTTCTGAAAGCTAAGATTATGTATTTCATCTACTTCTGGATTTTGAAGATAGCATAAAATAGGAATTTGGAAGAAAAAAAAGTGTCGTTTTTAAATTAGGATTTTTTTACTTTTTTTTTCTTAACTTGCAATTTTATATGCTATATTTTTAATAATAATAAGAGAACATCAATTTCCAACAGCTCATGGGTATACTCACCCTGTAACTCCAGATTTAAAGAATCAGAAAAAGCACACAAATTCAGCACAACACCATAACAAGACATAGAAGCTTTTCAAAATGTTCTAATTTGGTCTCAAAATACTATCAAGCTATTTAAAATTCTAAGAGATTGTCATCTCATATGTCTGAATCACATGAAAAACTAAACAAGCACAAGACTGATCTTCTCTTTGCAGATTGTGGCTACGCATCCTCCCACTTGTCACTTTATTATATTATTATAAATACTTTATTTCACATATCCAAGGAATTTAATGCAAAATCACCCACTCCACGTCTTAAGTGTCTCTTTCTGTACATAGAGCAGCTTAAAGAATCTTCAGTGCCCCTACACACCGAATCCTTGACCCTGAAAGACAAATTTGGAGGTAAAACCTGAAATCCTGTCTCATCACAGATAGCCTCTGGATTTTCCACAGCCCTGAGCAGTCCACTCATTCTGCAAATGAAGAATTAATGACTCCTCTCACCCAGAAATATTAGATATTTGAAAATGTTCAATCGCGGCTCAGGGTATTTTAGAAATTTACTCTGGCAATTCTCTCCCAGCCTTATTAATAATTAACTGCCATTATAATACAAAGCCTCTCCATCTAAGAGCATAATGACCCACCACTGAAGGGTGATTTTCAGCCCAATGACCCTGTGGTAGGCGAGGTACCACTGATGATCTCGACTTCCTTCACTTTTAAGATCCATTACAAAACAAGTCAAAGGACTAGAAAACACGCAGTAATTTGGAGAAAGGAGACTGCAGTGGCAAAAGCCTGGATGAGATGGTTGTTGTTTTTCTCTTCATGAAGCCACTACATTGAAACTCTAAACAGTGTGATGTAATTCCAAAATTGCTTCCTTAAAATCTCCATGAGCTGTTACAAGACAAGAGTTTCTAGCTGGTTTTGCCATCCAAATGTGGGGCATAAGGTAATACAGAAGTATAAAGGTGTGGCGAGGAATAAAAGGCAAAAGCCACCAAATCATGATTCAGATCTGCTTTTCAGTACTCTGCCTCCCATAATTGAAAAGAATGAAAGTTGCACTTCATCATGGTCTTAAAAAGACCTATTAATAAACTTAATATTACATTAATGCATGGGTGATTTGCTGAATGGACATGGCAGCTCATTTATTTCAACAGGCCATGCACACAGTAAGTTCCTGTTCAGGAATAGTTGAGAACCTTGTTTAGCAGGGAATAACATTCAAAAACAAGAATAAACCCACTCTCTTCTTCATCTTCTTCTAGAAATTATCTGAATGGTTCCAAGTGAATTAATTTCGCAATGTTTGAAGATTGAAAATCCGATTTCCAAAGTTATTCAATTATAACAGAAAATGGCTCATATCACTTTTTATATACAACTGTATAAGGGATTACATCAAAGAGAATGCCTTACAATTACTGTGATAGTCAGAAATAAACAAGTCTGAAAACAATTATTTCCCTCTAGAGTGGATAACACTTCCAGTTTAACAGTCATGAGCAAAGTAATTTGTGAAGTTTATTAAGATTATGGTTTTACAGGCTTTAATTTATTGAGACAAAGCCTCATTTATGCAGAAACATTAGGACATACTACTGACTCATTTTATATCTAATATTCTTCCTGGAATAAATTTTTCACATAATTACTTCAAATAAATGAGGTGTTTACAGTCAATGAACTGATTCCCTTTAATCATTTTCTGAAATAATACATACTTATGGAAAAATAGCAAAAGTTTTTTCAAACTGCGAATTAACTTTATAGTGAAACAGATGAAGTGCCTTCCTAAAGAAATCCTTTTACTTGACTAAATGTATCCCTATATAATACAAACAATTCCTGTTCTAACTATGCACTGATTGGGTCTCAAATTGCTAACTCATTCCTTAGATTCTTCTACAGAGAACAGGTATTATCAGATCAAATTGCCAAACTGTTGAGAAGCTGGTTTTTAATGCATTTTCAGTGATTTGGACCAGACCTMCAGCGAATCACAGCAGAGTGTTCAAATCCACATCTAAATGAAAGATACACCGCTGAATCCGGTGAATGTTACTGCAAGCTGCAACATCTATGTGTCTGCTTCCCACTACTTAAATTAGGGGAATCTTATATAAATCTTGCAGTGTAGATACATGAACAAAACTCTCTCCACAGTCTACTCATCCCCGACAAGAGATTGATTTGTCAGTGGCAGATGGAGGTGCAACCCCCCTGTGATTGACTGACTCCATGGTTCCTGAGTCAGGCTGGATGATCTCATCTTGTCTATGCACTTTCTACTTCACAGCATCAAACTAGATATCCCTGAATAATGGGAACACAGGAGTATCAAAAAAGTTGCTAGTGGACCACTGCTTCAGTGCTTTAACAATAAGGTGCTTTACGCTCACAATAGCRTTTTAAACATATTGCTCAAAGTAGTCTTCAGCGTTCAGTCATTTCCAGGAAAAAGAAAAACAAAAGAAATTCTTTCTATTCCTGTTTCAGTTTGTGCCCATTACCTCTTGTTCTGTCACCAGAAACCACTGAAAACTGCCTGCTCCATTTCCTATACACCCTCCCTTCTGATATTTTCCTATATTCAAGAAATCCCCCTGAGCTGTGGGAGAAACAATCCCAGCTCTCCCAGCCTTTCTGCACATGTGAGGTGCTCCCATCCCCTAATCACCATAGCAGCCCTTTGCTAGTATCCTAAAAAATAAAGTCTTCCTCCTAGCTGGGAATAGGCTGAGTCCTTGCCTGAGCTGAAGTTTGGCAGCTGTGACCTCCCTTAACAGGCAGCCCAGTACAGAACAGGCTGGTCTCTCACRGCTGTGAGAAATTCTTATCATCAGAAGATTTCTAAAGGCAAAAGGGGTGAAAATGCCCCATTGAGTTCAGCTGGTAGGACTCTGCTAAACTTCAGTAACTCCAGAAGGCAAACCCCTTTCTGTACCTGCTGTCTGTCTCTGATGGCAGATATGTTCATAATACACTTCACCCTGGAGGACTTTGTGCATTTTTATGTTACTCCAGAAAAGGTAACCTGATTTACATAAAGTCTACCAATGCAATTCTAAAGCTCTGCAAAACCATTCCCAAGGGTTTGCTTGTTTTGGGTTCCAGTTGCTGTTCCTTTTTTTTTTTTTCTTTAAGACTCAAATAAATGCACTTTATTAGGGGTGAGAACATGGGAAAGAAAGAAGGGAAACAGAAGTGTCTCAAACACTCTGGGAATACAGCAAATTCATTTCTTGGAAGATAAATGGAAATAGTTCCAATTAAAATACTATCTGGCTTCTGTTATACTGACTCACATTTTAACTTTTTAACAGAATATTGACTGACTCGTCTCAAGCTAATATTGTAAATGTATATCTTACTCTCTTTGGAAGTCAGTATTCAAGAATTTCATCTAAGCTTTCCTTTTCTCAACAGGACAAAGCTCTTCTTGGGGTAAAAACCAGTTGTGCTGGAAGGACAGACCTGGGAGTTCATCACTGTGGAGACAAATCTTCCTTTCCTAATTCACACATGCATGCACACACATGTGCACCGTGGGAGGGGTATTCCTCCAGATATATCACCTCAGGAGCAAAAATGATTGTCAGAGTGCCTCCACTTTCCAGTGGAAGAAAATTTACCAAAAATATTATTTAGAAGAACATTCTGTGAGAGTTGATTAGAGAAACCTTATGACTTTTCCAAAGATATAAAACTATTTTTTTTCCTTAATAAGTGTTGTCATAAACTGGTAAAACCTTCAGATCATAAGGCTGACTTTGTATTTTATCTCTCATTTCTAACTAGGAAATCCATACAGGTTTCTGCCCACTCCCAGATAGTGTTGGATACAATAAACTGAACCAATACAATACTTCATTAAGAAGAACTACAGGTACCAATATGAAAGATATTCAAAATTAAGAAGAACTACAGGTACCAATATGAAAGATATTCAAAATTTGTATGTTCAAACCCATCCTTCAGCTAGCTCAGAACATATAATAACTTCTAAAATCTGTTTTTAAACCTAGAAAACAGTATCACTTCAAATTTTTATGCAATTTAAGTACAGTACAGGGAAATTTGCAGCACAGGAAGCATATCACATAATTAATTGCAATATTTAAAGGACAGGAATTTGTTTTATTTAAAAATGTAACCTTGATCTCTTTCTCCTGTGTAAGACTTAATTTTCCTAAATAGGTGATCAGTTATTCTTCATGTCCTTTCTGATTGAGCTCAAATAATGATCATGTAAAGAGAACGAGGGATTGTTAATGCATTTTTGTTGGTATATTGGTTAATTTAAAAAAACCTCAGCGAGGGTGAGCAAAGCTGTGCTGGTCCAGCAGGTGGTAAAGATCAAAAATGAAATAAATCAAAGAGGATGTGCAACAGTTGCAGGCACTATTATAGCAACTGGCTTATGATGTGATATCTRAGGGTTTAACTACCAGTTTCATTAGACGTTACTATTCCTGGGTGTAGGCAGCTTTGAAGTGAAAACTCCCTTCATGTACAGCCTTGGAAATAGGAGTTCTCAGCTGAAAGAAAACACCTCCTCCCCTATGACAATCCTATGCTTTTGGTTATATTTCTTCCTTTAAAAGATGTAGTTCAAAAAAAGAAATTTTCATAGTTTATCATTAGCGTGCTTGCTTCGAACAAGTTGGCAAAAAGTCTTCATTTCTTCCCTCTGTTCACCATCATGCACAGAAGGGTCTTCAAAGGCCTTTTGGTAGGGGGCATCCCTTATTGCACACAAAAAGTAGAGTTTTTTCTCACCAATCTTGCTGAGCCTTTGTRTTCCTTGCATCCCTTTCACAAAACTTGCACACTTAAAATTCACTACCAATTAAAACACTGCCATGAACATGGCAGGAGTATACTTAGAGCAAGCAATTCTATTTTGTGATTCCCACATTCCATTCTTAGGGAGGAAATATGCAACTTCTCATTTTCTACCATGCAAGTTTAAGGAACTGGATCCAGGAGTCCAGTCCCTCCTGCAGGCTCCTGGGAGGCAGCACAAATTAAGATTCTGTTCTGACTCATCCCCTGGAGAAGCTCCTCTGTACTCAGCAATGGTAGAGTGCACTTTGATTAAGCRGGTAATACAGTCATTATTTGTTCACAAAGGCATGGAAATAACTTCCCCTGCCTGAAATGCGGAAGAGGAGGCGTTTACAGCGCTCACCATGGTCCTTGTCTTTGGGGACAAACCACAAATCCCCCCATGGCRCATCAGGAACACATCAGGGGCCAGAGGAGAAGACATCCCAGAGCATGTCAACCTCTCTGCCCAGAAATGTTCACCCCTGGGGTGCCATGGCTGCTGCCCTGCCCATTGCTGGAAGGAAAATCAGTCCTACTGCTCCCTACCTTGTCACTGAGAGCAGGCAGGATGGGAGAGAGGCAGCAGAGCTCTTTGCCAGGAGCCAGCTCGAGTGCATGGCCGGGATTTGGCTGCTCAAAGACAGGAAACAACTTATTCCTMGCTGATATGAAATGTTAAAGCAGAAAAGTACTAGGATGTCTTTGTTCTTCCCAGGATAATAGAATTACCCAGGAAACTCAGAGCAGTTTCTAAAATTACATTTCAGTCCTGTGTAATCTTAAGATTAATTAACTTCTGTGTTCCTTCATTCTTCCTCTGTGTATAATACTGGTTTATTGACATGTAAATTTTAGGGGGTGGGGGGAGAAATTCTCAGAAGTTCAATATCTTTTGCAGCAGAGCAGGAAAAGTAAAGGAGAGGTCACACAGTAATTCAAAGCAAAGGAGTCACAAACTAATATATTTTCCATACACGTTCCCAGATCTCTGCTTAAATGACTGCTGAACATATAAGAAAAGCAAACCCAAATGAATGTCAACCAGATATTGCCTTTTCCTTCACCTCATCTTCATAAACACAGGGAGATCATTTCTAATGAAACTTGCCCTTTCTCAACTGAAAAATTAATCTGCAAGCAAAATTAAGACCTCTTTTCCCATATCCCTCCCACACAGAAAATGTTAATAAATTTGGTTCAAATACAAATGGTTTGATTTAAGCTCAAAGCGTTTTTCCTTTCCCAATGTATACATTTACAGCTCTCCATCAATGTCACTGCTTAGATGCTTGATGTGTTTCTATAGTTAATATCAATGTGTAGAACTTTTCTGAACTGTTCATTCTTCTATGCCACAGTTTCCATTGCTCAACAGAGATTTATTTTTCTTTAAAGTTATCAGAGTATTTCTACCTTATTGTTTTCCACTAGCCAATTTCTATCACCTGCAAGGAAGAAATCAAGAAACAATGAATGTACACTAAAAATATCACCAACACCAGTGGAAACCATAAATCATGTTTTTGTTTGATTTCTCAGGTCACCTTATTTTGTGACTACATGAAATTAAGTGCCATACCTGTATACTGAGGTTTTATATAAGCCCAAAATTCACATGGCTAAGATGAGTAACTACACATAGTGTTTAAACAACTTCTATCAGATCAAGCTAGCAGCCTTTTTGTCTCCTGTTTCCTATGTTAGTTTTATTAACTTAGGATATTTCCACCAGCAACCCCAGAGGTTTTGCTGATAATATTTAAAAAAAAACCCAAACAAAAAAAAAAAAAAAAAAAAAAAAAAAAACAAAAACCCAAAAAACCCCCAAAAAAAATACACAAAGAAAAGAAGCCATAAAAATATGGTGGAGAATATGCAGGATGGATTTCAATATCTTTAAGCATTTCTGCACTTCACATTTTGAACAGGAATATAAAACACACATATTCCATCCTAATCTRTATATACACAGTAAGGTACTGCAAATCTGCAGCCAGTCAAGAGCTGTGACCTGCACTGGCAAATGTCCAACCACACTGCCTTTGCAAACTTCATTAACCATCAGTGTCACACCAGAATTTCACACCAAACAGTGCTCAGACATGCACACAAATCATGATCCATGTTCCAGTCAGATGCTAAGGTGGCACCATGCCCTGCAAGTCTCATTGAAATGAGAGGCCTGTATGTTCCTGTGGAGTTAAAAATATCAGAGTACACTAGCTAAACACACAAAACCTGGAGGAGAGGAGTTATTTGACTACAAGGGACAAAGTCATAATGAAATACTTTCTTCTCGGCACACCAAAGTCTTTCATTTGAAAAAAAAAAGGTTTAAAAAACCAAAAAAGTGCTTTTGCAGAATATTGTACTAGACAACTGTCTGTTGGCAAAGATGCTCACAGACTGCCAATGTGTTGGCACCTTTGCCAACTCTAGTCCTTACAGTGTCTTTCAGCCACAACCTCCTTGATTTAAATGCAAGCACTGCTGGCCTTCAGGATTACRTAAAACCATATTATTTACCTTTTCTGCATGCCAGGATATGCCCAGTCTTAGAAGGGTTGGTTTTTTTTTTTCAGTCCTCAATCTGTGAAATAACTCTCCAAATTGTACAGAGCTCCACTTATTTGGCAATAATGTAGCTGGGGGAAGGGGATGTGGGAAAACATCCTTTGAGAGSTACAGAGGGTTAAAAGTAGGGAAGCATTGAAGAACAACCATATGTGACATGGAAAATTAACACCTCCCATTAATCCAATGCTCTAGCCRTATCCTAGATGTGCTTCTATCTCATTTCTAGCAGATAATTTCCAACTGATCATACTTGTCATCTTGTACACTTGTATTGGCAGCAATCCCCTTAATGCACAGTTAACCACAGATGGCAGGACTCCAGCTTCAGATGCAAGATTTTGAGCTATAACATATAAATAAACCTTCATGTACCCTAAAGCAGAGCTGTGAAAACTTGTTAGTGCTACTTTATGTATTTAGCTTGAAAGGCAGTGCCATTCTAAATAAGGATGCAGGGAAGGACAACATGATCGTACACTGAAGCAACAAGTCTTTCTGCACATGATTTAACTCTGTATTTAATCACAGTGACACCAACCTCAACTTTCTCATCATCCATCAGTAAATAGATTATGATTCATATATTTAAAAATAAAGTTTTCAGATAAACTATTTGCAGTTTCTCTTTTTAAGAACATTTCTTATCAAAAAGAATCACGCAATGACTCCAAAACCAGAAAATAGAAAAAAAAAAACAAATCAGAGTACACTATCTAAATATAAAAAACCTACATTGGATGAGCTATTTAACAGCAATGGAAAAGGCAATAATGAAATGTTTTGTTCTGGGAATACCAAATCCTTCCATTTAAATAAAAGARCCAAAACATTGCCCTTTTACATGAAATTCAATTAGGCTCCTATATAGGGCTCCCTTCAGAACTCTGAAGATAAGAAGATTTCCATCTGCTCTTATTGCTATGTTACTTAAAAATGCGCATTTCATTTTTCATTAGAAAACAACATCACAAATTAGGATAAAACATGCTTATGGTTAAGGATTTTGTATTTTTGATTCACAGTAAGGAAAAGAATCAACCAGCTCACTGCTTGTGAGGCACAGTAGTTACAAGCAAAGAAAGAGCAATGGACAATGAACTGAGTTTGCAAACCATTACAGGAAATGTTTGGCGCTGATTCAAACTAAAGGGAAAGAAGCAAATGCACCGGCAGGGAAACAAGGACCAGTCAAGCCATGGCAGGCAAGTCACAAGTGACTGGACAATGGGAAATATTGCATTCATTTTGAAAAGGGGAGAAAGGAGGACCCTGGGAACCACTGACCTGTCAGCCTCACCTGTGAGGGTGAGGGGACCCTGGCACAGGGTGCCCAGAGCAGCTGTGGCTGCCCCATCCCTGGAAGTGTCCAAGGCCAGGTTGGAYGGGGCTTAGAGAAACCTGAGATAGAGGAAGGYGTCCCTGCCCATGGCAGAGGTTTGGAACAAGATGATCTTTAAGGTCACTTCCGACTCAAGCCTTTCTATGATTCTATGATTATGTATCACAACCCTTCATCAATTTTAAAAAAATGTATCAGAACAAACAATTTCAAGTGAAACTACGAACCACAAAACCAAGTTGTGGGAGTATATAGAAGTGAAAGTTCTATACAATATAAATTTACCAAATCACTTGAAGGGTTCTCAGTCTCCCTTCTACTCTCTCTCACCAGTACTATCTTGGTGTCAAGCAGAGGTTTAGTAAGGAGATTTCCTTACAATTAAGAGGGAAGAAATTAAGACTTTTTTCTTTCTTTCTTTTTTTTTAAAGAGGGCTGAGCATTTACATCAGCAAATCTAAGAGCTTCTAGAGAGAAATTTATATCCCGGTATAGAGGCTTACTTAAGAATCACCAGGAGTTGTCAAGCACATATCAAGGTTAGAAGAATATTACTTCACCTGCAGAAAAATCTGTGAAATTTGTGCTACAAGCAATTTTCCAAGTGTGATATACCTGGTCTTGCATGTTCAACAATAAATGGCAGCAATGTGTAAAAATTCAGCAAAAACAGGGAATTTGGTCAGAAGACCTTGCTCTCTGAATTAGAAAACTCAAGGTGTGCACTTAATAGCATGAATAAAATACAGAATTTCTAGCTTTTAAAAATATTTTCTTAAAATATGAGAGGCAATTAGTTCAGTCTCACTGTCATGGAGCCTTTCCACACTCTTATTCAGTAAAGAGTATCTTAAAAATGGTCTGCCCTGCAGGCAGTCATTATCTTCTGACTGTCTCTTTTGCACTTGTGGTTAATTCTGGTGGGTTGAGAATGTACCAGTTACACTGCTGTTAATTTATTCTTCCTGTTTGGTTGGATCATAGATCAGCATCATTGGTGCCCTGCCAGGCAGCAGAAGAGCAACAATATCTGGCAACTAAAGAGATTTAAAATAATTGGTGGCAATATACCAGCTCCAAAATGACTGAAGGTCTGGCTCCTGTTCAGTTGTCAAATGAAATGTTATCTTAATTACAGGGTCTAGGCTTTTCTCTGAGCATAGCAGGATTTTTTTTTCTCCTTATTCTGTACAGCTACTGAATCCCAACCGTTACAGGATTACCTTTTCATATCTTAATACTCCAGTCAACACAGTCATAGAGAAGCTGTCATTTGAGAAAAAGAAATACAGGAAGGATCATTTCCAGAGGTAAACAACATAATGAGCTCCAACTCTGCAAGTAATACGRAGAATGCTCCCATGAACTGAGAATATTGGTGTTCTCTCCTCTCYGTGCATCATTTCAGTTTATATAATTACCAAATTTGTTAATTAAAGTCAGCCCTTAACAAAAAAAAGTAAAAATTGTGTGTTGTAGTGTCTCATGAATAAAATAGGACACTGTACTGATCCAGGTATTTCATTCCAGTTTCCCCATCACCAGTTTTGTATCACTGCCACATTGCTGGTGTCTACAGACACGCTCAGGATTCCCACCATGTGCATATCAGAAGCAGAGTAGATGGAAGGGAGGAATTTTCAAAGTGGTAATACATTCAAGGGAGGATTTCAATCACAGACCTTCTGTGCTGACTTTCACATATTTTTCTGCAGCTTAAACTGTAAGGATTTCATCAAGGAAACGTATGCCATTCACTCAGCTCTGTTTCCTCTACGAAAAAATCCTGCCTCCCATTACCAGGAGTAGAGAGCTGTGGGGTTTGAGACACTTCTAGTGTTTATCTTTAGTCAGTCTGAAGATTTGGCATATCCCTCAAAATGGAATATCTCCTACAGCAGTAACTCAAAACCATTATTAACAGGGGAAACACACTTCTACATGCAAATTATTTCAGTCTAACGTGTGTTAACATCATAAAAACACTTATATAATTAAGCTCTTCTGTGTTTCATGMTGCAATTTTGTTTGGGATAGAATGAGATAATGTGGGCAAGATGGACTGAAATTAGCAAATCAGACTTCTCAATACAGAAGGGTTAAAGGGAGTTCCAGTCACAACAGGTAGTCCAAATCATTAATGAAAGTTGTAATAAAAAAATATATTCTGTTATTTTTTTCCATAAATCATGGATACTCACCAGAATTAAAAATCCCAAAGTATTGCCAAACCAATTTTGTGTAGATTAAGACCCAAACAACTTTAGTTTCTGCTTATAAATGGAAAACGTACAAGAAAAAGAAGATTTTCTGAGACCAAATAGAACCTCTGTAATTGTATTATTGAATCAACAGCATAATACAAACCAAAGACATTTATAGATTAACTGTAAAGTCTGCTTTAGAAATGTCACCTTGATCTAAAGATTTCAGGTGGTACAGAACTTTGATAAATTGTTCATGCAGTTGCTGTTGAAATTTGCTCCCTATTTCCTACTTGAATTTGTCCTGACATTGAATCTTTTCTTGTTTTTACCTGCTAGATTAAAGAATCTTGAAAAAACTTTCTTGATTTGAGAAAATTAGGAATATCTGGAAGATGGTAATCAGAATGCCTCAGTTCAGCTTTCTTTTGGAGCAGAACACGTAGTGTGGAACTGCAAAAAATATTTATCCTTCCTTTGGAATGACAATTAATTTGATCAGCACAAGAGACAAATTGTCAATGATTTCCTATATGCTATAGAGCAGCACTAATCCTTTAACTGATAATTAATCAGCCTAAACCCCTGTGCCACAGAAAAACTGAGTAATGACTTCTCCCCTAATGCCCACRTTGCACCATTTGGGCAATTCACATCTTCTCTTCATGATCCACTTCCTTCCAGGAGACTTTGTGAAATGATTATTTCTTGGCTCTGAACCCACGAAAGGCATAATACGCATGCTGTTCAGGGTTAGAGTGAATACATCTGTGATAAACATCAAGTTCAGTCTGGGACAGTTCACAAAAACTGGAGCAAAAACAACAGAAAAGGCAAATTAACAATGAGGAAAGGAAGGAGTAGTAATAAAACTAGTTCCTTGTACACTGCTGGTCTTCCTATGTACTTCGTCTAAATGACATTTCTCTTGGCCTTCCCACGTCTCGGAAAAGCACACCTAAGTCTTGACTTTTATAAAAATCGTAGTGTTTTGATGGAAATAGCTACAACTTCAATAGAGGATGACTTCTCCCTCATCTTAAAGCCTCTGAYACACTGTTATGCATATATATATTTATAAAGCTGATACTCCACTGAGCTCTGTAAAGTCATTTTATATAACACAAAATGATTTCTATGGCATTTTCTATCACAAAATGATCATCTATTATGTGTTGCACTGCCTTCTTGCAAAATGCTACATTTTTAGTATGTCCATAGGCAAAAAGAAAGCAAATTACGTTACCTGAGGGACAGTAGGCTCTGTGCTCCACTGCCAAAATTGTAAGCAGTCATGCACACTTACGAAATACATTTTTCCTGTTTCTCCCTTCTTGGGGGTAAAAAAGTAAATTAACAAAAAATGCCAGCTTCTAGAGCCTGCAAAAATTGCTTTTTCAAACTTCAGTTCATGTTATCTTTTCAGTTCTTGGAATAAGGATCCCCTCTCACGCAGGGTAAGTACTGTCCAAGTAGATCACATTGCACAGCAGTATGTAACCCCAAGAAACGAAAAGTAAATGCCGTGTCACACCCCTACAAAAGATGCAGATTTTTTTCTGGTGGTAAATCCAGATTAAGATTTTAACAGCCTTATTCATAAAAAGAGAGGAATATTTAACACCTTTAGCACCTGA
Source organism: Parotia lawesii (assembly GCA_003713295.1). Lineage (NCBI taxonomy): Eukaryota > Metazoa > Chordata > Aves > Passeriformes > Paradisaeidae > Parotia > Parotia lawesii. The sequence continues at coordinate 1,568,009 of RAHM01000079.1, read as the reverse complement.
AAATACCATAAGAATACAATTCCTCCAAGAAAATGGTCTTCACTATAATACAAACCAAGCCCTACGCAGTGACATTTATTTTCAGGCCTCCTCCTGTCTCCACACGTGTGCCACAGCTCTTGTGAAAGCATCAGACCTGGTAAAAAGGCCATGCCATGCCTCAGACCCTAAGGGACACACAGCATCTTCGGGGACCAGCCTGCAGCCCCAGGGCCCTGCACAGGTACAGCCGCAGCCAGATGTGCAGAGCTGACCTGGGGGAGTCAACCCTCACCCACGGGCATTCCTTGTTTCAAGGCAGAACACAGCAGCTACCCCCACAGGGCAGGTGTTGGAGTCCAAGGTGCAGGGAATATTTCTCTGCCTGTTTTRRGGGGTTCTACCCCCCTGGACAACCCTGTCTTTGACCTTCATCCATGGAGATAATTACCTACCCTCTGGAAAGAAGCAGAGTCTACACTGGTGTGAATTAGGTGATGGAACATTGTATAGGATTGTCACAGGGTGAAAATTTAGAGGTGTTGGGTTTGTTAATATAGTAAATAGATAAGAAGCAAAGACTCCAAGATGTTGTTCTAGGCCTTCTTCTTTCTTCTTTCTCTACTCCATTTTCTGCGGCAAAGGTGGATTGAGAGGATTGGGTGAAAAATGCCGCAGTTCCTTTCATGTGACAAAACAATTTATTGAACATTGGTAGAAAAGTAAAAATATCTTTCGTTTTGGGCTTTCATTGGTTAATTTGCCTATAAAAGGACACAGTAATCTTGACAGGTGGTCTTCTCCCTTGCGCTTTCTAAGAGGAGTCATCTTGTTCCTTGGCTCCTTCTCTGTTAATAAACAACTATCTGCGAGCAAAAGCGTGGAAAAGTCCCGTTCGTCTGCGGAGCCCGGGTAAGGGCTCGGGGAATCCTCCCCCATCAGGGGAGGCTCAATTAAGACACGGCAAAGTGTCAGGCAGGTGAGTATCCAACCCTTTGATCTTTATTCCTGCAAATCTTACATTGGACACATAGAAATGGAAGGGAAAAGCACACACACACATACTAGGGGTCTGTTGTTTTATGAACCTTCCACAAGACTCCCTCCCCAGCAGCACCCACTGTACTGTGGTTCCCTCCTCTTCTTGTTATGCAACATTTTCCATGATCTAATACATGAGAAAAGGAACACTGAATTTCAAAAGGTGAACTGTTTCAATCTATATCTTAAAGTCTTACTCTCACAGCTTATTAATCGTTAAAAACAAAATACTAGATTGTCTTCACCAGAGTGCAGAATTTTACCATGTGGAAATAACTCTGCTGGGTCCCGCTCTTTATTTAGGCTGAAACCTGAAATAACTTTGAGACAAATATATTAMTGCCCACTCAGTTCACCTTTTGCCAAAGAATTAGGCTTCAATCCTAGACTCAAATTAGAATTTGCGTTTTCTTTGCTTAATGCTAAAATCAATAAAATAATCTGTCTCCAGAATGAGATTTATTAAAATGGAAAATAAGAAGCTTTCTACAGAAAATCTTTTACATGTTAACTCTAATAAAACTAAACAGATATCCAATCTAAATTCCTCCAGTAGGAATTGGGCAGACTACAGTTAAACTACAACAAAATAGAATCTAGAAACCTGAAAATTAAAGGACTGAGGAAATACTGTTAAATACTTGTCTGCAGTAAAATGTGGCCAGAATTCATTCACAGGTTATGTACCTATTCTGAACTCCACAGAGGAAAATCTGGTACAATGAGGTCAATAAAGGCCTTCACTCAAGTAAAACTTAATTTTGCAGACCAGAAATGGCAAGGGGAAACAGTGGCTTGCTGGAGAAAAAATTATACATTCTTTTAGCTGAAAAATAAATTAATTGCTTGGAACATCTTGTTCCAAAAAAAAAAAAAAAAGTGCTTTTTATCCTTACCTTCGGTTGAAATGCATTTTGTGTCCTCCCTTCGTACTTGGAAGGAACCCCAATTGCTTTGAAGTTCATCAGGCTAATGAGGAAGTCCATATAGCTCAGGCAACTGCTGCATACTTAGCAGCTCTTGAAAGGGAGACCCATTTATAAATATAAAGGGATGGTTATTCAGATACAAGTATAAATTCACTTTCTAGCTCTGCTGCTGATATCACTCATTGGACTCTGAGTGCTAGATTTTGATATTACATGGAAAGACATGACTGAAGTTATTTGTTTTGATTCACCGCAGCAACGAACACGATCTATCYACAGCAAAAACAAAGCTACAGCTTTCATCAAAGTTTTGCAGTCTTGSCATCAGACGTGTGCAATTACTGCACAATCTGAATGCTTTAAGGACTTCAGCACAACTCTAGCAGCCTGAATAAAGGACTGCACTTTTTAAACGATCTATCAATGTTTTAATAACAAATAAGACATATTTATTGTATTATATTTCTAGACTTATACAGGATTTAATCTTCTGTTGAATTTTATATGCTTGGACAAAGTCCCATGACTAAAAAATTAGTAAAAAGTGGCATTTTCTATTGGTACTGAAGCACACTATATTTAATATCCACATCTGGGAAGCTTTACACATGACCTGTAAAACAGTTAATCCCTTACACTCTAAATTTCATTTTCTAATCACAAATTACAAGAAACACTTATTTACACCACTAGTAAAGTCATGAATTTGGATCGCATGAGGGGAAGGAGAAATAAAATGTCTGCATGTTGCACAYTTCATGATGCATTTTTTGCTGCCTGCATATTCACACATTTTCATTGCTTGGTTTTTCTGTGTTCCTAATTACACTGTGGATAAATTTCCTAAGAGAAAAAGAATTTGGAAGGAACAGACCTCTCAGAGACAAGGGCAACAATTAAGCTGGAAATGTCTGCTTTTTCTTCAGCATAAACTGAAGCATAATTATGCAAGTGATGTTGCTGCCATACCATTTCATTATCCATGTGCCAGCATAGAGAGTTTCTGTTCCTATTGGATGGAGGTACCCAAGTCAATCTAGGCTGTGCCAGCATGGAAAAATCTGAAGCTGCCCAGTAATTGTGAATGCAAACATAAATAACAGAAAATCTGGAATGGATTATTTATAGATGTGCATGCTTCCTGAATACCCATGATTAGGTGGAGATAAAGACTGGCAGAACTACCCCAAAATGCATTTACAGGGTGCAATTTCTTTCTGATAACTCCGGAGGCTGTTGTTTTTCTGCTTCCTACAGTGCGCATAAAACTTTACTCTGAAGTTTGCAGACCATGAAAAAGTAATGCCAAAATAAGGTACTGAAATCCAGAGTATTAAAGAGAAAAGAAGGGCACATGAGAAGGTCACTCCAATACCAAAATAAGATTTTCACTAAAAATTAAAAATAAGTATTAAATATTTTCAAAATAACTTCAGATTTGCTCCTTTGATCTGGAATGACTGCTCTTAATACTACAATATAAAGCTTCTAAAATAGAATTACGTACTTCACAAATGAATGAGGGAGTGAATGCTAACTGCCTTGTACTTTTCTATGTATTCAAACTGTTTTTATTTTTATGTGTAAGCATAGGTGCTTGCAATGATGACAAAAACATTAATGGATGCTGTCAAGCTGCAAAGTAAACTGTAGGAATTTTTAACAAATCTGTAGAACTTTTAAGCTTGCCTCATCCTCAGTTTGCATGTTACACATGCAATTAAAGTTACAGCATTCCACAGATGCCACCATGTAAAACAACTAGAGGAAATAAAAGGGGAGGAGAAAACAAGGAAATTTAATTTTACATACACGGATAAATAGATGGCAAACAGGGCCACGAAAGCACATTAGCAGAGAGCAAAAGCACAGGGAATTAAAAGTAAAGAACACCATCTGGGTAGCCTGGATGGTGTGATGGCTCTGTCCCCTTCGTCCAGCTGGCACGGGGCTGGGACATGGTACAGCTAACACTGCTAATGTATCTGAGAAGCTCAGCCAGCTCTGGGCTGCCCAGAAATCTTCGTGTCTGGCTGCAGCAGGAATGAGGGCACTGGCATTTTATGTGGCAAAAATGCAGTTTCTGTGATTCAGGATCACTTTCCTATCACTTCAATCAGCATCAGATCAAGCCCTATAGTTAACTGGCTCAACAGCATCCATCATTTTGAATTAACTTCTCTTTGGATTGGTCACTTCTTTTAAGGACTAAATCCATAAAGGATTAGATTGAAGGAAAATAAGAATGATTTTTCATATTTTCTACTGCAAAGAAAAAGTCTCTAAGCTGTTCTGTGTGTCCATTAAGTTCAGCGTTGTCACAAGGGAATTAAAGTACAGAGAGGAGAATTCATATTGGATTTTGCCACATTTTCTGACATTTTCTAATTAGGGCGGTGAACACTGATGCAAGTCACTAAGGACACTCTGATACTCATGATTGTATGTTTCCAACAGCACATTGGAGAACTTTAGAGAGAAAGCTTTAGATACAGTCCATTCTGATACAGGAAAAGATGATGGAATGGTTGGAAGAGCACAAGCTCTCAGAACCACTCCTGACTCAAATTCTCATGACTGTGACTTCCTGGGGTAAAAAAATAAAAATGGTGGATATTTAGTGAGACGACTACATTTTCTACAGCATAACACACAAAAATACCACCCCTTTATGGGTGTGAGCTTCAGCAATTTTGCTTTAAGTTATAATGCAGCTGTCTTCATCCTTCAGTAAGATTTGTCTGTTCTGCTTCTTAATTATCTCTTAGAATAATTACCGTGTCGTGGCTTGCAGTCTTTCCTCAGTTGTAATCACCGATAATTTGTCTGAGAAAAAGACAGCAAGTTCAAATTTTGCAAGAATCTGAGGACTACAATGATCCCTCCAGAGAAAACAGCAGCATAGGAGATAGAGGTCTTTTATCTGAAGCGATTCCCAAACTTTAAAATCGGCCACATTTAAACTGTCAGCATTCCAAACATGATAATAGACTCCCAGAGAGCCCATGGCTCTGCCTGAGTGCTTTGCCAAGTCAGGATGGTGCTGCTGCTAACAGCTACAAGGGCTGAAGCAGGTGATACTGTGTTCATAGAAAACCACCTTTTGTATTTTTGTATTTTCTGTACAGTCCTTGCACCCAGGAAGCAGGACACGACCACATCCCTGGGAACAAATAGGTGGAGCAATGGGCCTCTGTACTCAACCTGTGCTGACCAAGATGAAACCAGCTGATAAACAGGAGGAAATACTTCTTTCCTGTGCAGTACATGACAGTTCACAGCCGACAGGTGTTAGCCAAGAGTTCTTTCTCACACTGAAATATATACTGCAGAAATTGTACCATCCATTGTACCATTCATCCATCACATTTCGTAGTGTTCAGCCCAATAAAAATGTATATGCAACCTGAATATGCAAAAAAAAAAAAATCCTCCTGAAAAATAAGTAATTTCATTAAATATTCCTGAAATAGAATGTGCAGGTATTATTGAACCAGCAGCTTTTTCCAGAGAGAAATCAAGAACCATTGCCAAGTGATATGTCAATTGATATGATCAGGAACTATATATCCAATGATAATAGCATACAATTGTCACCATTTAAAAATTATTTGGTGCCAAATGCTATTAAAATTCTTTTTAAAACCTCAATTTCATCTTGATGTTAATATGCAAGATATGTTGGTACCCTTTAACAAACTTCCAGTTTGAGGTTGTCAAGAGTATGAAAGATCAAACAGAGGTTAGTGCAAATTCCAGGCTGTCAAGAAATACCTGACAGAGAATAAAGAGCAAAATTCTGCAAACCATTTCAATTGGACATTGATGGTTTTTCCCTTGGAAAGGACCAACATATACAAGATTTGCTCTGGGAGGTGCAACAGTAAGGTATTTAAGGCTAGATATAGAAAATGTAGGTGATATGCAGGTATTGTGCTACCAATTGGTATTTACAGACCCTTAAAAATGCACGAACCATGAGTAAAACAAAATAAAAATAAGTGGATTTTGAAAAAAAATACTGAATGGAAAGCTTCTAAACTAGACAAAAGCATGTGCTGAGTGGAAGTACTTAAGGTTTCAAGGGAAGGTACTGCTGCTTTTTGAGGCAGAGAATGCACAATTCCAATGCACAAGTTTCATGATGCCATTGAATTTGCTTTAAAGAAAAATCTAGCAATGATAAATCTACAGAAAGGCATAGAGAACCCTTGCCATCATAAGAGTAATCTTACTTTGGCATTACAGGGAATAAACAAATAGATTTTCTTTATTAAACTAAAACAGCCAATGCCCCTTTACTTCTCTCAGTTTATTTGTTTCGATTTTTTTCATGTGATGTCATATCAAAAATCTGACACTGTAGGGCCAGAAGTAGCTTTATTTTCATATTTGATGGTCATTTCTTTCCTCAAAGTCATGATGTTCTTTCCATTATTTTACTATCTAGAGGAACCAGTGTCATTCTAAGCATTGAATAAATAATCTATTGAGAACTATTTAACACGTTTCTTTTTCATCTATTTTTCATGTAAATCTCCCTTAAGAATACTACAGAATGTAATCCCTTTATTTCAGTGCTCCACTGAAGCCACTGAAAGAAAACTGAAGTTTGCAGTCCTCCAAGAACAAAGTCAGAGTCTTAGTCCCATTTTATGACTCCTGTGAGCCTGAGTGGATGTTAAATCAAGCCCTGTAATATTAAAATGTCCACATGCTTATGACAATTTAGTTGTCTGTGTCACACTAGAATTTCTCTTAGTTGTCTGGTGCTAATTGACCGTGCTACTTTACCATAAGGAGTTTAACTATTACCTCCACATTTGGAAATGCTGGTAGCTAGAATGAAGTCGTGTCCTTTGGTTTTAAACTTTCATTAAGAAAAAAATTCCCATCCCTACACTTAGAGTACAGAGAAAAGCTTGAAAGACACCAATAATCCAGCACCCGAAATCAAGGRTAAATTCCTACGGATGTAATGTTTTAATTTCATTAGTTTGGGTTTGGGTTTATTTTTAAGCCTGATGCCTTCTGAATGCCTCAATTTGACATTGCCAGAATAAAAGTGTGCTTTGCATTTACCATGAGCAGCACTGTCCTTCTGACTGACTGTGCTCTTTATCTTGTAGTGCCTCAACAGGGCAGCTTGGTTTTAGCGTGTGCGTATTTTTCTTTAGATAAATCATTGAGCTCCCTAATGAGGGCTTTTCTCTCTGTGAAATGCAGTGAGAGGCCAATATATATTCCTGGACAGGTGCCCATCGCAGAGACCTGCGAGGTGGCTCTCAGAGCTGCATCCATCTGCCAGGAGTGGCTTTATCTGGGATCAATAACAATCCCAGTGTCCAGGTAATTAGTACCTAATCTGTATCTGTCACACCCTTTACCTCTGACATTGACCGGGGACCGTGCCCTGCACTCAGGATGACATTTCCGTGGGGGTAAATCTGTGACAATGCAAATGAAAGACCAGAGACCCTGCCCTGCACTCAGGGTGTCATTTCCATAAGGGTAAGTCTGTGACAATGCAAATGAAGCATATGGAACTCCGGGCTTTAAAAGCAAAGCTAAGCTGTACGTACCTCTTTTGGATGGTTCCGCAGCTCTATAGCAAAAAAAAAAACACCCTAGAAATACCCAAGGTATGGTTTGAATTTGTAAGAAAAAAATGCCTTGGAAAATGTTCTCTGATTTTTGCATCACCACTGGTTGACAACTGGAGAGAGGTCAGCAGAGCTCAAAGCCTTTATTTATTTCCCACATAAATTATTTAGAAAGTTTAGTGCTCTCCATAACTTTCCACTTGAAATCTAAATGCTTCTAGTTTTAAAACTTTCTCTTCCTTTGCTTGGAAATGTTTATCCTGCACTTATAACTGTCAGTATTTACTCATTAGCACTGCCACTGGGCCTAATTGATACCTTATGAATGAATGCTGGCTGCRAAACAACATAGTTACAATGGTACCAACTTTACTTTCAGTAAATAAATTATCTTTAAAACTCTCACCTACATAATACCCCATAACCAACAATCCCCATGTGCCTTCCCTACTGGGCAAGACTACTAATCCTGTTTCAAAACAAAGTCACCCAAGGAAGATGGAACTAGCCCCAGAGAAGACATGTTCCAAGTGTATGCAATTGGATCTTTATCAAACCATTTCATCCTTTCACTGTGTTAGCCCAGAAAAGTTAAGCAGGCAATCTCATCATTTCATACCTATCAGGCCACTGAACTCAAATGTCTTCCCTTTATTCTGCTTATAAACAGAAAGAGCTTTATACAGAAGATATTTTAATTTTTTTAAGCTTAAAACTGATTCTAGATTGTTACTTTAAGACAGCACAGTCAGCTCAAGATGTCATTGGCACCAAGCCACTCAGAGATATTCAAACCTCCCATGGGCTGCTTTGGCACACGTACAGTACACAGCGTTTTTGTTCAATAAGTTCTCAGCACAAAAATGTAAAAATGAGGTGCTTCAGAGTACTATAATTTACAAAAAAGGTTCTAAGCAGCTAATTCAAATAACTTCAGGATTAGAAAATTTATCTCTCCCAGTGTTGAAGTGGTGAAATGAGCAATAGCTCATAAAGTAATAGTAGTGTTGGAATCCATTCATTCCCCGATGACCTTGTGTTGGCATTGAACTTCAGCTGGCACTGAGGCACAGAAGAGAACCAACAGTGCTTACTGATGAAACACATAATGAGTGCAACCTGCTTTCTGGAATATTTGGTACCTTGYGCAAATGTTCTGATTTTCTGATATCTCATTAATTCTGTTGCTCCTCTGCTAGTGGAAAAAGACTAATTTTTAATGATTTGAGCAGCTTTTTATATTGCCTTTATAGAATACTTAAAGTTTAAAAAATTATCATGATCCTGATATAAATTCCACAGCCATTTAGCTGTTAATATCCAAAAAACTAATTTAAAACTACAGAACACATTTTGACCTGCAACACAGTGAAAACTTATTATAATAGATAAAAAACTATGCCTTGAAAACTTCATCTGTTTTGTGGCTGAAATAGACTTATATTAAAAAAATTAATGCATTCAAACTAAAATTTAAGTGGCCCATTCTCATTTATTGCCTGGGGTAATTCGATTTTTTTTTCAGAGTTCAATTACATTTTAAAAATGCTGTTTGTTTTCTTTCACTGATATAATGAAATGGGGATAAAGATCACGTAACTTTCCAGCCAGAGGGCTCTTTTAATGCTTGTGAGATGAAGAGCACACAGATGACAGAAAGAAAGAAAAGATGGCTTTTTGTACTGCCATGGAATATGCYGAATATATGACTAAGAAGTTGTTAAAAGGCAAAGAAAAATTGTTGAAACAAATTGGGTTTGAGGCTATGTGAGTATGTTTCACTAGGAACATCCTTATTATTTTTAGAAATAGGAAAAATATCCTGAGCTTTGAAAACTAAGATGACAAATGCTATTGAACAGGAATATATTCTTAATCTCTAAAGACTTTAATTGGTGTCCATTAATTCAATAGRGTCTATCAGGCTCTGTTTCCACATACTCAATCAAACCTGGTTCACAATACAGTTCATTGTATCCAAGAGAATAACAGAGGGGACTAATTTTACTGGTTTTAGCAAATTTGAGTTAACATGCTTGTACTGAATCCATTTACCGATTTGAAATGTTATATCACTAAGATGGTACATAACCACCCAGAACTCTTTGAGTCATGCCAAGGTAAGAAATATATCAAACTGGTTATTGGTTACTTAAGCAGTCCATGGAYAGCAAGAGACAGTAGTCCTGCTCACAGTGGTTTTTGTTACCTATTTTCTACTTTTATTTGAATAAAGCACAGCTTTGTGAGCTGGATGTAGATATAAACACTTTAAGCCTTCAGTATGGTGCTAATTTTATTTTAATGTCTGCTTAAAATTTAGTTGCTGGTTATGGTCTGTCATATAATCAACTAAGGAAACTAAGATTTAAAGCTAGATGCTGTTTTTTAGCATGGAGCAGAGCTGTCAATTCTAATAGAGTCAAATGAAAATTTCCAGAATGAGAGAGAGGCAAAGAGTCTTTTAAAAGGCACTAATGTAGCTCCCACAATCTGAATAATTATCTGTAAATTTAAATGCATTTGCATAAAATATTTTTCATTTAATAATATCACTGAGAAATTAATAGTTTTATAACTTTGGTAATGTTCAGAGACAGCTGTGCCTGTGATCTTGCCCCTTTAAGAACACTATTAATCAGCATAATTTCTGACACACAAAAAAAAAAATGCAGGAGACAAATTGTTTTGGGCCTTTCTAAAATATATTTACAGAAAAATTCACTCCACAAACCTGCATGTATCTAAGAAAATCAGTGAGCATTGTATGAAGTAAACACTACTCTAGAAGAGTCCAATCTCTTCTTGTCTGCTCTTGGTCATCAAGAAACATCTACTGGTATAATAGCTCATATTATTACAGTAATTAATTAGTAATTAGTTAGGGCTGGAAAGACCTTTCAAGTAACAACAGTTGGCTTAACAGCATTTATTGCTTCCCTTCTTCTATATCACTTTGTTGACCTACTTCAGAAGTGTTTTAAATAGAAACTAGAAAGACAATGAAATGCCTTTTTGGATACTTACGGAGATGTTCTGAGCATGTAATTAGGGTCCTGATTTTTAATTTTTAGGATTGTGCAGAAAACTGGATCCCAGGGCGTTTTTTTATAGGCTCACTCACTCAAAAACATGCTGCCATCGTCACATTCGATCACCACACCTATTTTGCTGAAAATCTAGAAAAATGAAAAAAGTGAACCATTTCTCCAATGAAAAACTCAAGAGTTAAAAAGAAATTAAGACAATCTTTTCATATCTCAGAGACAATTTTTTTCCTCTAGAAATCTGCTTCAAAAACTAGATAAAAACCCTTCACTGTTCCTAGTTTTTAATCTGSTTTGTCTGTGGTTGGGTTTTCTATATCTCTCTCTCTGTGGCCAAGGGTTCAGCTTTTGAAAACTGTCCATCTGTTCCTGTGTTAATTCTGCTATGTTTATGCTAACTCCTAATGGTTAGGTTTCTTTATGTGCACTTTTTCCCATATAAACTTTTCATCAGAGCTGACTTAAGACAGCCCAGTGATTACGGGGTATTAGACAGGGAGGTGGGTGCAGAAGCCCACTGTAAGCCAGCAGCCCATAAAATGAATGTGGCTTACAGTATGGAATCCATACCTCATCTTCAGAACTCTGTAAAAATTTGTAAAACTAAGCCTGTGCATTTACTCATATCCAAAATTCAGGAGGTACAAGCAATGTGAAGTAAATCACTTGCAATAAAAAAGCAAAGTCATCCTCATATACAGCAGGAGAATATCCAACTGAAAAAGTTCTTTTTCTTCCAGGTGACAGTGTTCCTGTAATCTAACAGAGTCCCCTCTAAAACAGAGGGGTTTTCCTATTTTATTCAATTATGTTTAGTGGGTTACAACATAGCTCCAACTTCTGAAAAAAGCAGCGGGTTTTGCAGATCTGTTGAGGATGAACAAGTTGTCAAGACTTTGTGCCTGATCTTGTACCCGTAGTTAATTTGACATAGCTGCAAGATCAAAAGACAAACTGAAAAACTGCTACCTACTGAAATTACTCATTATTGGTACAGGTTTGACATACCTGGCCAAAATATCCCCAGAACTCCTCATTTCGAAGTTGTTACAAAATTATAGAAGTTATGAGCAGCTATGGAGGTTAAGACAATCTGATGACTGAACAAGGCCAAGACTCTACTGCTACCAAGGAACTGTCTCTGCTGCCAGGGAACAAATTTCCTTTCTAATGGACTATCCTGTTAATTTACTTGTAGAAAGAAAAGACTCCAGTAACTTGAGACAAGATACATACTGTTTAGATCAAATAAGGGGGGGAAAAGCTGTAATACAACTTCTACTGCAGCATGCATTTCCATCGTCAGAAAGATAAATAGAAAAGAAACTAAAACCAGACTCAGATGTTCTCTGGGAGASGAGAAACACTAGAAGCAGTATCACTCCCAAACACCTAGGTGTCCCTCGTTCATAAAACAAGGGTTATTTCCTACACAAAAATGAAGRTAAGGGTCTATTTTGAAGTGCAAAYTCTCGCCTCTTTATAATTCTTCAAAGTACAAGTCAGAAAAAAAAGATTACATGAACTTTCCTGCTGTTATTCCACATCTGGTCAATTTATTATTYGATTGTATCCACGTCTATCCCAATAAGGCATAAAAAGATATTCAGAATTTCCTTGACTTGTAGGTGCAAGAATACAGGTAGCTGTTTTTAAATTGCAAGCCACTGATCAGAGCTTGTAGCATCATCTGGCCTGGAACATCATGTCATGGAAATATTCAAATTCTTCATTGTCATTTAGAAACCTGTACCTATTAAAGTCACTTCTCCATTGACTATATTCATTAAGCCTAAAAAAATGTGGGCAATACTTCTCTGCCACATTATTTTCTTTATACTCTGTATCAAAAAATAGGTGCAAATGTTTTGGGGTTTTTTTCACAACCTGAACATCCATTTATATTATTAATAAATTTAGTCTGTGCCATTTTAACCTCAGAATCCCTTTTCCATATGCACAACACCCCAGATTGTTTATTCCAATTTCTAATCTTAACCAATATTTTCCAACTTAATGTAATTTCATGCGAACTAGAGTGGAACTCAGATCCTTTTCTTATGATTTTCACAAAAATTCAAGATACACACTGATTTCTGTCCCTCTCCCAACAGGACCAAAGTTGTCAATTCATTTATACAAGATGCCTTAGTTTTCAAGTCATGTTGCCCAAGTCAAAATTCTTCACTTGCCCTTTAAATTCTTAGTTTAACACAAAAAAAATTGATGAAAACTGGGGCTTTTCACTTTTCAATGGTTGAACACAGCAGAATACACACTCCAAAGTCTAATAGTGGGATAATATTACTGAAAGACCAAAATAGAACTTCCAGTTTACTTGTAAGAGTTAATGTTTCATTTAAATACTTAGTCCATTTGAAGATGTAGAAAGAGCATGATGTTAAAATGTCTATGTTAATGTATTTTGCCTGATAACCCTGTTTATATTTGTTTRCAGTTCAGCAGCACATTAGCAGTAAAGTAGAATAAACATCATAAAGTGATGGAAGACTTGAGTGCCTTAGCACAAATAAGGAAAAGGTTTCACACYACACTGAATTTATGTTAAAATCTCTCAGTGATTTTGAGAAGAGCATACCCACACACAATTAGAAAAGGCAGAATAGGTCCTAAATTAGCTCTGTGAATTCTATATGCCTTACTCCTCCTAATGCACTGCACCAATAAACTGTCAGAATAATCATGCTGGTGCCAAGGCTCCCATTGTCTTTAATAAGCTTTTCCATTTACAAAGCAAGTGCAGTCTCATGCAGGCAGGTAGAGGGTAAAAGCAGAATACTTAATGGAAAATGTCAGTTCTGATGCAACAGAGCTATTTCTGAGGGCCCACCAGGAAAACCAGTCCTGGAACAGCCAAAACACGATAATTAATATCATCATCCAAAAGCCAACTGGCAGGAGAAGTTCGATAAGCTYTACCTCTTAATAAAAACCTCATTAGCTTGACTTGGCTTCTATTATGTTATTTTCACAATTCCTGTCTTAAGCCATTGTTCTTCCCCTGTCTTCTCTGGGTTACTCACAATTACAGTTCCACTGTGAGACCTCAACAGAAGTGAGGAAACCCTTGCATTTCAAGGACAATATATAGTTTTTTCTACTAATTCAGTCTTTGACTGACAAAATTACTGTGCCATTTGTATGCAACAATGTGCATATCTCCGAAGAACCACAGCATTACTTATTCACAAACTAGATTGTTTGATCATTAGGGAATGTCAAAGTGATTTTGGGGTACTTACACTGCTGTGTCAAAAGCCTGGTACCAAAATTTATCATAAAGTCTGGTTCAGTCTTGCAAGGAAAAAGTCAGAATAAGGTCACTGTCACACCAGACCCAGCCTCAGCTCCCTGCCACAGTTTTGGTAYCACCATACAGCTTTGTAGTGCAAAATAAAAGAACTACATTCATAGTTGTTTCCTGAAAAGGAGCTGAATTATTTCTAAAGCTAAAAACCAATTAGCTAACACCTACCACAGAGATGATTTTGGAGAAAAATCAATCAACACATTCAAATATAAAACAAAATTTGGGAACTTGATGATCAGGAATACACCATCAATCAGAAAGAAAATTGTCAGTGACAAAATAAAAAGATACTTTTACTACACACTGTCATATAATTTTGTCGGTCCTTTTTGTCCCTCATTTCTTTCTGTGCTTCTGATTTAGAAAGAAATGTTACAGCTACAAATACACATCAAAAATCCATCTACAGCCTGCTTCAAGCATTTGCTATGATTCAAAGGGAATTAAGAATCCTTAAAAAGTCTATTTTGATTTCTTTATGTCTATAATGCTGTGCCAAGCCTTCACAGGTGATGATTCCGTTGGAATAATTATCCTGTCATAGTGAGTTAAGTGACATAAAATTTGTATTAGAGAAAGAATGCTGATATTAGCCAATATTTACTATAGCAAAATCACTTAACAGTAGTGACAAATTAGGCACAACTATGTTCTCCCCTGATTTTAGATATAATGAGACACAGCTGAATTCTGCCCAAAGAGATGTCAGTTGCCTTCCTAACAGCCCATGAGGTAACATGGTCTTCCCCAAAGCTACCCAAYGTTCACAGTACCCTTACATCCTCCCAAATCATGGAAAACCTGCTGGATACCCTGGAAGAGAGGCTTTTGCCTTGGTGTGGATTTTGTTTTCCATTTAGCAACTTTAATTCTAGGGTTTTGCTTTTYGGATACTTTTCCTTTGATCTTCAAAACCTTTCGAAAGAATTTAAGAATGCACAAGCTCAATTGCAAACATTATGGAATTTTACCAACATTTTGTTTTCCCCCCTCATGAAAGACAGAAGATACACAGAAATACAGGTAATAAACCACAGTTACAAAGGAAGTTCATTTCTGTCCCATCACTTTCATAAGTGACTCAGAGCGATACTCCCTTCTTTCTGGGTATTTGGAAGCTTATGATTTAAAAGGGGATTTAATGTTAAAAATGGCAGTTCTGGCAACTAAAATCAGAACAGGTCTAAGTTGTGAGTGGTAGCACTCTCAGGAGTTATTTGACTACAATTAAGGAAAAGACACTGAGAAAATCTAGTTGATAATACTAGCAACTACATGCAATTATAACACTGACTTTTTAGAAATAATCTTGCAGCTACAGGCCTTTATTCCATACAAACATAATTCATCAATGAACTAAACTGCACAGAAGTCCAAGAAGCAATTTCAGAAAGGACAAAATGAAAGGAAAAATAAGAAAATCTGTCTAATCCACATGATTTTAATGTTACCTGGAAGTTCAACATCCCCCAAGCCACACCTTTCAATAAAAACCTATTGTGGTTTTAGGGGCACTGAGTCATTTATATCACTGAGGGCCAGTTAGAAATTTGTTCTCCCTTTTATGCAGTCAATAAGAATTTGAACAAAAAAAAGGTGTCATACACCAAACTTCTCAGAAAGTACRCTGTTATTGACCTTAAATCACTCAAGCCTACCAGTCAAATCAGATCTAAAAATAGACAAAAGTAGTAAATAATTCTTGTTTTATAAAACTCTCWATCAGAAAAGTCATTCTGACTTCAGGCAGCTGGTAGAAGCAGGCGTTGACATATGTGGTCAATGAATGCATTGAAAGGATTATGCTCATTATTCTCTGCTGATGCAGTGATTGCAGGATTTGAGAGTGAAGAAGGCAGAGCCAAAATGATTTAATTATTGATTTTCTACACAAGGTTTAAATTTTCCGTATTATCAGCTAATATGAGGGAGATAGAAGCTCACACAATTGGCATGAGAGCATGAAGTTACACAACAGTAAAGTAAAAAGTTTCAGGATCAGATGTTTGAAAAGGAACTTGTTGAATTACAGCTTATTCTAGAATTTCAGTCATGATTTCAGGCTCAAGAAATGTTCAGGCTCTCTAAAGAAAGAGAGAATCTTAGAAACATGCTATGAGAAGTACACAAAGCTCAAAAAATGAGGGTCACAAAGACAATAAGAATAGACTGTATTATCAAAAGCTTTGTAAAACAYGAATTCAAGAATACAAATAACTCTGAGTACCTAAGGGACCACCACCTGCTTCCAAAGTGAAGCGTGTTTCATTATGACGGAAAAATACTGAAAAAAATTCAAAGAATAAAAATTTCATGATTAACAGTATTTTCTTCAGTGCTCTGAGGATAACTTGTGGAATGTAGCGGGTTTTATTTTTAATTCAGTGCACTTCAGATCAGATCTTGGGCCCTAAAGCAGCAAAGAGAGACAGGAAAAAAATAAAACGGTAAAAAATTTTGAACACAGCCACCTCAATAATTCAACCATCAGAAAATGCCACTTGCTGTCTCTCCTGCCTCAGATGGGACACACAAACTCAGGCCCTCAGATCAGCTTGGCAGATATTTCCTGCATCTATGTTTAGTTCTATATTAGGATGATTAACATTGTGATACTCCTTACAATCCAAATGCCATTTTCAACACATCACATTCATGCTCTGTGCTTGTTGTTTCACTTCTTTGCATTTAGTTTGTGGCCTTTGTCCATATGAGYTGCCTACAGAAATGCAAAGACCTAAGGAGAAGTGAGAAATGCAGGCCTGGTGCAATCCAGACTCCAACGAGCAATCACCAGGGCAACAGCATCTGCTTACATCCTTCAGGGGAGCAGTTTCCCCGGAATGAAGGGATACAGCATAATTTATCTGACTCACAGGTATTTATATCTGCTCATTACCCACCAGAGTCTACATCCTGTTTTTACTGTTTAAAATAATGGAGGGTAAAACACAGTCACCAGGAAAAAAAAAAAAAAGCAACAAAACAAAATTGCAAGTTTTGGATTTGAGTTAATAAAGTATCAAATGAAGTGGGATACATGAAAAAAACTACTTTCAAGCCCTTAGAAACAATATTTCATATTGTACATGGTGGCTTCTACCCTGAGTGGTTTAATGTGGTTTGATCTGTAACTGTGAACTCCTAAGATGAACAAAAACACTGACTTGCAAATTACCTGTAGGCATAGATAGTGATTTCCAAAAATTCATGTCATTGAGATCAGCAACTTTCACACTATTAAGTACACATTCAAGCAAATTTTTTCTTTAAACTACAGTCTGTGAGCTAATGTTTGTCTTTTGCTTTACATCCTCATTTTGGACAGTTCTAAACACAGCTCGGACACTAATCCATCCTTCATATCCCTTAAACAATTAGTTACCCATCCTCTGCTGTCACTTTTTTTACTGTATGAAAGCATCTTGTTTGACAATTATTTTCATGATGATAATTATTTTATTGGCAATGTCGGTTTTTTTCACAATCTGATTTCTTTTGCAAAAGTCTCTCAAAAAAGAATTGCACAAGTATCAAACCAATAATTGGGGTTTTTTGGAAGCATTTAACTTGTTAGTTAGTTTCAGTACTCCTTAATATTATTCCTTCTGATCCAGGTCATCACACTGCTGCTCTCTGCTGTCTGTAAGAAGAATCCACATGGAATTATTACAGATATGGCATTCTCTTTAGGCTCTATAAAACATGTAGGTACACTACAAATTTTTCATTTCTAATTTTGCTTTCTTACGAAAATCAAATCTAATTTTAACTGGCAAGAAAATCCACACAACTGCAAATGGCATGAGTTAAACATGAGAAGAATCAGAATGTTTTGCAAAGCAGTTGCACTCACACTTGAATTTTGTACAAACTATGAAATATATGTCCTTGTTTGGTTMCACCTTTAGTCCCTGATTCTTTACCTCTGTTTTACCATGATCTGATAAAAAATTCATTSAACAAATACTTTTCAGTATGTAATGAATGGGTAATTAGGTCCAAATTTTCACACTGCAAGGGATCTCTGCAGGGGCTAACTTCAAAATTGTACAGAGAATTTAGTTGTCACTTAACAGTAGTTTGCGTATTTTGCATCATGACAAGGCAGAAAATGAAACTTTTAAGAAAACGAAATCCCTAAACAGCTCAAAGATTTAACAATAGAAGATGAAAAACACCACCATTATTGCATGATTTTTAAAATGGATGATTTGAAGTCATTAGAATGAATATACATCCAGGGCAGGAATTCTCCTAAAGTGAAAAATCTTTCACAGTAAGACTTTATATTGAGCTGGATGCTCCTACCTTTAGTTTAAGGAGAAATGCTGTACCAGAAAGAGGAAACAATTCTTGTCAACTGATGGCACAATCCCTGATAGATGTAATTGTGTGAATATTTGGACCAGGTACAGGTCCAAAACCCTTACATATACAGCAACATTTGTGAGAACAGAGGTTTAGCCTGTAATAAGAAAAATGATGCAAGTGAAAACTTGACATTTTACAGAAAGTGGGCTTAGGTGTTCCCTATTCCTATGGCTCTATTCTCCTGAGATTCAGTTTATGCTGCCTCTTTTCCTCTGCCCATCATTTATCATTTCACTCCTGTGGTACCACCCATGGCCTCCTGAATAAAACCCTTCAGAATCCTGAAATTCTGCAGTTATGCCTAATTATATGTGCAACACCAAACAGAAGCACAGCTACAACAGAAGTTGTGAATCTATTTTTGCATGGGTATATCAGAGATATTCTGATTTAAAGTTGGCTGGAAACACAGTGAGCCTATTTAGATTTTGGCCTCTTGCTCCAAAAATCCCTTCATCCATTTTATTTAGGATGTTTCTTCTGTTCCAGTTCCTGATACGATGGGGAAAAGGGCCTCTACAAATGCCTGAAAAAGCACCAACAAAACCAGCTCACAAATATCAATTTTTCTGCATTCTGAGTTAACAATAGCACCTGGATTGTCCCCAACACATGGATGGGATTAGTCAGTCTTCCAGGTGYTCATGGCTACAAGCAATAAACAAAACTGTCTTAATTACGATTTAACATAAATTAGGATTAGCACACCCAGGAAGGCTTAGTGGGTTATCAGCAGCATGCATTTTACCTAAGCTAGCAYTTTGTGTGCTCTCAGTTATACCATCTGTTTATCTCCTCACGTAGTTTGAYTCTGACAAAAGGATTTCATGGCAGGTAAGGTGGGATTTCTCAAACTCTGTATGGACTATAAACCTAAGAGCGTTACCACCCAAGCAGCCAGGTACTTCATCCAGCRCGTGGGATTTATTTTTAATTAAACTGTTTATTTTCAATTTAAATGCCTAAAAAAAGCCCTAACATACTCTGAAGAAAATGTTCCCCAAGTAGTGGTCAATACCTGTGACTATTTCACAGAAACAGTCTGTTCTCATTTTGTTTTTATGCAACATTCTTATGAAACCTGGACTATTTTCACACAAGATGGTTACAGCATGTACTTGTTCAAAGTACTGTATTCATAAGCAAAACATTAAGAAAATTAAAAAAGGACTTTTCTAGTGTCCTTAAACTCATAAGTGACTAACCTAAAACACAAGCATGTTTCTGCAATAACTGCTTGAAAAAGTTCTTTTTTTTCTTTCTTTTTGCTTGTTTTTGAGTCTTAATTCCCTGAACTTTTATTGTGGGAAAACTATTTTGATAGGTCTTAGAATATAAACTCTTGTCAATCCAGAGAAAAGACATGCACAACATCCAAGTCCCCACAGAGGAAAAGGACATGAAATCCAAGAATTTCAATTCATCCCTAATTCTGACCAAAGACTCACCTTTGGGTCACCAAAAAAAAAGCATTCCCCTCACTAAGATTAGCAATTTGTTTTTCAGTTTCCCCATTCTTGCCAGATTCAGCCAAAATGTGACGAATGGCTTTGGCAGAGTTGTCATCACCAGGATGTCAACATTTTCACATGAATATCAGCAACTCCAGCTCTCCTACAGCCCAGAGCTACACAGGAGAACAGAAAGCCATGGAGAAGTCAGACCACACATTGCAATTCTACATTAGGACTTGCACATAAAGTGTTGTACTTTAGGAGCACAAAAACCCACATATGCAAGGTTGGAATTAAAAGTCAAGACAAAGTTTTTTATCTCCAGAGATGTTTTATACAAATAAATCATATTTTAGAGTTCCTTCAGACATTGATAAATATTCCAGGAAATTGCCAAGAAAGAATTTGATGCCTGCAGAGTACTTCCCATGACAATACTCTAAAAAATCCATTAAATTTATTGTGTGATAATTCTTCCATATTAGAAAATCAGGATAAATGTGTTGTGAAATCTCTGTGAAAAGAAATCATAAATACTAAAAATCAATACCTAATCCTGGTAAGGCTGGAAAATGTTTTCAATACTCTCATGGTTAAACCCCAGATGGCAACTGAGCCCTACAGAGCCTCTCACTCACTTTACCCTGGTAGGTTGAGGAGTGAATAAAAGAAAACACATGGGTTGAGACAAAGGCAGTKTAACAGGTAAAGCAAACCAAGGGATTCATTTCCCACTTCCCAGGGCAGGCAGGTGTTCAGCATCCCCAGGACAGCAGGGCTCCATCGCCTGTAATGGTGACTTGGGCAGACAAACACCATCACTCCAAATGTCCCCCCTTCCTCCTCCTCCCCAGCTTTATATGCTGAGCGTGGTGCCAGATGGTCTGGGATATCCCCTGGGTCAGCTGGGGTCAGCTGTCCTGGCTGTGTCCCCTCCCAGCTCCTTGTGCCCCCCCAGCCTCTCTCTGCTGGGGTGGGATGAGTGAGGAGCAGGAAAGGCCTTGGCTCTGGGTRAGAACTGCCCAGTGATAATGAAAACAGCCCAGAATTATCAACAGAAATCCAAAACATAGGCCCATACCAGCTACTATAAAGAAAATTTACTCTACTCCAGCCAAAACCAGCACAAATATTATTTTAAAAATGTATTATCAGCATAATCAATAAACTTCAAAGGTAGTTTTCTGATWAAAAAAAAAAAAGAAAAGAAAAGAAAAAGAATAGAAGTGTTGTTTAAAAAAGGAACTTAAGGTGGTGTGGAGGTGAGGTCCTGGCAGCTTTGGACCCTTGMCTTCCATAATGAATTCTATCCAAGAAAAAAATATGCTCCAGGTACCCCATTTTTATAAAATGGTGCTGTACAACTATAAAAAMAATTTCTAGCCAGAAGATTTAGCATGCAAGGAATACTCATCCAGGGCTTAAAATGTGTCTGCCTTCTAGCTATTCTCCCCACTGTCAGTGTGCCATACGGTTCCCATTGTACCAATCCCTGATCCAGTGTTAAGCACCTGATTTTTGAGATACCGCTGGTACACTTGGGCCTACACTGATGCAATGGGGATTTCAGTGCTCTCTCTCTCCATCACCTGATCTAAGAGGTTTATGAAAGAGGATGACAGCAGAGCAGGAAGAATAAAGAAAGCAACAGACAACCAGGTCTGTCTGAGAGGTGAGGAGTCCAGCAACTCCATGAGCACAACATGTACAGGAAGGGTTGGTTTCCTTTGTTATTTAAGACCAAATATAACTTAAGTAACTAAAGAGGAAACTACTGAATTGCTTCTGCCAGATGTAATGAATTAACAGTTTGCTCTTTCCCCTTTGGATTCAGAATTAATTCTTGGCCTATACCGGCATTTCTCTCACTGGAAAATTTAATTTGCATCATTAAAGCCCTGAGTCTATTACATTTGCAACTGACACAGATGGGCAYCAGAAAAAAACTCTGTATAATTTTGGTAAATTTGTTAATATTGATGATTCTAAGTATTATTCAAAATTCTAATTAAACACCAATAAGCTGCTTTAGCTAAAGAAAACCTTACATTAACACCAACAGAGACAAAAATGTATTTCACTGATAATAGATCTGACTTCTCACTTAGATTTTGATTAAGTTTAAGCACATTTAACATCGGAGGAATTAACTGCTTTGCTGAATATAGATCCTCTCTCTTAATCCATTGGTTCCATGGTGGCATTATGACAGATCTTACAGAGCAGGGAACAAATACCCACCACTCTCCAGACCCACTGCCTGTGACAACACCAGCAGTCAATTTCTCAAAAAAATTATGTACAAGTTGATACACTTGGATTTGACACTAAATTTGTCTTAATTTATATTAATAGTAAAAATGTGAGCATTCCCATAAAAACGTGACCGTTCCCTTAAATTACTGTGAGAAGAAAAAATTGTAGTAGTATTCTGTTAATACTATCACACAGCTCTGGTGGAAATCACTGCTTAACAATTTCACCAAAATTAATATTTTTCTGCATCCCTTTGTATAAATTTCAAAAGAATGACTATAAGAAGATGCACAAACATCAGGCAGAGCATGCATGAAACATTTTGGGTACCTTGCACCAAATATAAAAATGTCTAGATGCAAGACAGATTTCCTAAAGAATTAACAGGCTGACATGAAGATAAGCCATCTACACTAAAAGTTGGAGTGGTTTTAAGCATGAGTAGGTGATATGAGGCTATCCAACATTTAATACAAGGCCACATTTTTATTTACACCTGAAAAGAACCAATTAAATTAATATCCTGGAAACAACCACATGTAATAGTCCACTGTAAATCTTTATGCATTCTTGCGAGTATTTTAAAGACTTTTCTTCTTCTTTGTTCTTTCCAATGTCACCACAATAATTTATGCCTTCCCTCTCAAAGTTCAGATATTGGCTGCACCCTCAGGACAGACAGAGGCACGATACCGAATAGTTAAACCTATAATTTGAAATTATCATAACTTCCATGCCCTCAAGAAAATTTGCTCTAGAATAACATCAGGAGTTGCTCTTTTCCCCTTTCCCAAAAATTTTCCCTTCCATGTGCCTGTTGAAAGACTAAAACAAAAACATGCAGAGCAGCACRTGCTAAATATCTACTACAAATCCTCCTTAAACTCAAAACAAAGACTTGATGCAATAAGGACATGCACCACTTAACATGGAAAAAAAAGAGGTTTAATCCCTTGAGAAATACTATCATTCCAAACTTACAGTTTAACTTTCTGGCTTGTTCACATTTATAGTAACCTTAGTCACTCAAGARTAAAATGTTCAGTTTAAAGTAATGCCATCAATTTGAAAGCAACTCAGGGTATTTTACCTAATATCAAAGAACAGAACTACAAAATTATTATTACTGAAAGTGACTGCAGTTTTCTGTGATTTTCAATTCTTTAATCTGCTTGTGTGGCTGCACTCTACAATGGTATTGTTGGTAATAAAAATTAACTTTACCATTTCTTGGGAAGTTTACTAGCACTAAGTGCAAAAAGCAAGGGAAGAAAGCTGCACGTACAGGGAGATTATGTGCAGTGACAATCCTGAATTTCCATAGAATTATCATCTTCTGAGATAAGGAACAGACTTCCAGAACACTCATAACAATACTGACATAAACCACTGAACTGCTGGGACTCCCTGGTACTCCCTGGAAGACTCAGGTCAGTCACGTGTTATTGCAATCAAACTCAACAAACAGTACTTATTAACAAATCAGGATCTATCATACCACCAAAAAAAAAAAGGAAGAGGGTTTTTGAATGCACTGCTCCACAAAGTCTCAGTCCCCACGTGGTTTTTGTTATTCTCCTCAGATCTGCCAAAAATGCACAGTATATCGTAGTAATGATGTACAGTAACGACACAACTAAAAAACAGCATTACAGAACTAAGATATAAAAACTGTCTTCCTACTCTGACCGTCTTAGAAAGAGAAATATATGTTTGAGAAATTATCTCCATTTTCTGATTGCAATGTGCAGGGGCGACCGTCAGTGACAGCACAGAGCAGCCAGCGACTCCATGCTGAGTTTTGCCCTCCATGATGTCACAGAGTAGTTCCATGAAATCACAGAAAGATCCTTCCAGGGCAACTGTTCCTGAGATCACACAGTAACCACCCACACACCCAGCCCAGCAGTGCCCCTGGCAGCCACCATCAGGCGTGGAGCACAGCCCAGCAGCACAGGATGCACAGCAGCTCCCGCTGGGGCAGATCCCTGCAGCTCTCCCAGGATGGATGCTGTGGTGCTTAAAAAGAAGGGCTACAGCCTCGGCGACACCCTTGGAGAAGGCTCCTACGGCAAAGTGAAAGCTGCCTACAGCCACCGCCTGAAACGCAAAGTGGCCATCAAGATCATTGACAAGAAGAAAATGTCTCAGAATGTCCTGGAAAAATTTCTCCCTAGGGAAATGGAGGCTTTGATGAACCTGCACCACCCCTCAATCATCGACACCTATGAGATTTTTGAGACATCAGCTGGGAAAGTGTACATCGTGATGGAGCTGGGGGAAAGGGGAAGCCTCCTGAACTACCTCACCAGCCAGGGTCCGATGGACGAGTGCACTGCTCGYGCCAAGTTCCAGCAGTTGGCCTCTGCCATCAAGCATTGCCATGACTTGGACTTTGCCCACAGGGACCTGAAATGTGACAATATCCTTCTCGACAACGATCTYAACTTCAAGCTGTCAGACTTCGGTTTTTCAAAACCCTTGGCTCGGGATGGAAATGGAAAAACCATTCTCAGCAGCACCTTCTGCGGGTCTCTTGCGTACTCAGCCCCTGAACTGCTCGAGCACATTCCTTGTGACCCCAGGATTTCTGACATGTGGAGCCTGGGCATTATCCTGTATGCAATGCTCTATGCTTCGCAGCCATTTGATAGTTCCAATGTCAAGGAAATGCTCCAGGTTCAGAAACAACAGAAGATTCCCTTCGTCAAGTCAAAAAATATCTCTGCAGAGTGCAAGAACCTCATTGTCCAGTTGCTCCACCCTGATGTGTCTCAGAGGCTGTGCATAGATAAAGTTTTGAGTCATCCCTGGTTGCAGACTCCAAAACCCACGCACTGTTCCAGTCCACAAGTTGCAGGTGGGGGTGATCCCAAAGCCTGTGGAAAGAAAAGCCTGAGCAAAAACAAACCGCAAAAAAAYGGGATGGCAAATCCCATTGTGCGCAAGTGCAAGGAGTGGAGGAAGAAATCGAATCCTCTGAAGGATAGTCGCCTTTAACAAGGCCACAGTGTTGGCCTAACCTGCGAACTGCATTAGTTTAAACTCATATTAAAGAGAGYCTGTCTAAAATTCTGTGTCACTGTTGTGTCCCCRCTTCTGCACAGTGCGCTTGAATGAAGAGTTATAGCACTGCCAAAGTCAGSRCTGTGAAAGACAGGGGGAAACAATGAGGGAGGGAGGTTTTAGAACAGATAAACAAACTGCAGAGGAGCACTTTGTTTGTAATACTTGAAGGAGGAATGTATTTCAAACATGAAAATGTAATTTTTTTTTCATATCTGAATATCAGACCTGGTGCACTTTATAACAATACATGACTATTTCAGTACTCAGACTCTTGGATTTGCCTAGATGTACTGCTTAGGAATCAAAATTTAGCTGATTTTCTCTTTTGAGTCTTTTAACAAAAAAAATGTGCAATGTAAACCATTTCCTTATACTTAAAAATTAACAGGGTTACAAATTAGTTGTACCATAACTCAGGTTTTAAGTCAAAAGGAATGGGGAAGAGTTTTCATTAATTAGCAAGGGAAATTTAAAAAACACAGATCCAAACATCAGCTGCCTTTTAACTGAAACTTATTGGCTGAGGAAAAGACACACATGAATAACAGATTTCTTTTTTCTATAAGAAGAAATATTACAACAGACATTAGAAATAAAACATCTACCTTCAATGCTACAGTTGTTTAGCCTAAAACTTAAAAAATAATGTTAATTATTTTTTTGCATTACAGTCCTGCAAGGTAGTCCTAATCAAGGATCATTTTAAAAGCCTGCAAAATAAGAAGTCTCCTGTCACAATGGTCTAATGCATTTACCTCTGGGTCCCATAGGATTGATTCAACTGGATGAGTTATGCTAGCACACATTTACAGTCCAGCCACTTCCTTCAGAAAAACATAAAAAAATGTCACATGGGTAAAATCTGATCCCAGTGGAGACTTTGGGAGCTTTGTTACCCAACTCTTTGGCACTCAAATAATTGCCTGTCACTAAAAGTAAAGCAAAACACATGTAATTTCATGGATCTGCTTGACCAGAGACATCTGACCAATTATTCATCTACGAGGGTGTCTATCCAGCACCTGAGAATGCCAGGCACACAAATGATGACCTATTCATGATATAGTATTGCTTAGAAAGGGTCAGGCTACTATGTWTAACTCTTTATAAAGCAGAGACAAAGCAAAGATGAAGTGCTACTGAAAAGTAGCAAAGTGTCAAAAAGAACTCTATCATATAATTTGACAAGAYAAAAATTATATTTACCCATTATTTCACTCATTACTCTTTACAGAAAATATGTTGTTTCCATCAAAATGTTATGCTAAAATAGCAAACATAAAATACTGCTATCGACAAAGCCATCAAATAAAAAACCACTGACCACAATTAAAAGCTATTCTTTGCTTTTAGCAAGTGTGGACAACTAAATCTATTCTGGGGAAGAAAAATTTTTGCTTAATAAAGTGAGAGATTATTGTTGATGCTAAGAAATCAAATGCACTCTGGAACAATTACAAACCTTACTCTGAATAGTCTTCTGCCTCAGAGAGTGAATTAAAAGATGGATTGTACAAACATCCATTCAGCAGAGCTCTTACTATCCTAAATAATCCACGGAGAGACTAAGCCAGSTCCAGCTCTAATTAACACTCATTGCTAGTGGCAGGAGAACATTAACAAGATACATTTCCACTGCCACACGTTTAGAAGCCACAGCCATTGAAAAGGACACTTGGACAAACAAAATGGAGCTTATGAAGTCTTTCAGAGAGCAGTTCAATAGGAAACTTAAAAATATAGCTTATTATTATATTGTCTTCATTGACTTAACCTGGGACCAAAACACAGTAGTAAAAAGAAGCTGAAGCCATGGAAGATATTTTCTTATTCTATCTTTGCCACTTACATGAAGTTTGAGTTACCAGACACCTGATACAAGAGGAGACAACGTGATAGGAAATGATCATGTGGGATGTACCACAAAGAGGATGGGGCTCCTCATCCTAGTGTACTGGCAGCTCCTCAGACAGGATCATGAGCCTCCACACTGCGATGCATATTCATGACCAGACTACTGCTAAAGCTGAGGCACTTCAGGCACATCCTTGTTCCAGTTGTGTGTCTGTGGCCAAAATATATCTAAGTGCACAGTCAAAATCAAAATGCAGGACAGCTCCCTCACCCAGAGGCCTTCCCAGCCGAATTTATTACAGATGTGAGCTACTCTCTTGTGTCAATTGTATAAAAGAAATACCTGAGATGCATCTAAGGAGGGTGTATTTTGCAGTTGTGGTTTACTTGGGAATTCAGTTTTGTTCCAATCCTTTCAGTAAGACAGGGCTTGTCATTGAAAAGAAACATAAATGAGTCCTAAAAGTCCTCTAGAGAAAGAGGACCTATGAACTGTATTGGTGAATATCACAATAAAACAAACTAGGCACACTAAAAATACAATTTCTATCATATGCAGTAAACGGGGTAAAATGTATCCTGCTATAACTCTGTAAAAATGACAGTGAGTTTACTTTAATCAAAGATCAGAGAATCATATATTTACTAAGGCTGGAAAAGACCTCTAAGATCTCTGAGCCCAACCATTAAATCAACACTGCCAGGTCCACCACTAACCATGTCCCCAGGCACCTCAGMTATGCATTTTTTGAAAACTTCCAGKAATAGTGATTCCACGATTTCTTTGGGCAGCCCATTCCAATGCTTGAGCACCCTTTCAGTGAAGAAATTTTTCCTGGTATCCAGTCTAAACCTTCACTGGCACAACCTCCCTCTTGTCCTATTTTTCGTTACTTAAGGGAAGACYGATCCTCCCCTGACTACAGCCTCCTTTCGGGCACTTGTAGAGAGTTTTGAGGTCCCCATACGCCTCCTTTTCTCCATTCTAAACAACCCCAGTTAACTCAGTTGCTCCTCAGTTCCCTCAGCTTCTATTTCCTCAGATTTCAAGAGGAATCAATACCATGTATTGGTGAATGAAAATGGAGATTGTTGCAATCACTAATGTTTCAGATAAAAATTTAATTTGCACTTTCCTCTACACATTACAAGTGATTAAGTGAGTTTTAGAATCATCTTTTCCTTAGCCAGAAGTGTCCACACTTTCCTATCTTATATTGTTGGCACTTAAAATTAATGGGTTTTATCTAACAGATACAGCAGTCATAATAAATGTTTAAGATAACTATTTAAATTTTGGCTGTATTAACATTACAATGTAAAGAATCCTAATTTTGCCTCAATAAATCAAAGATTAAACTCACTCAGACATTTTATCTTGCTTGCCCTTAGAATAGTTAAAGAATCTCACTTTAAATATGAGTAATATATCTTCATTTTATAAGCTGTGTTCRTTTCCATAGATTTAGTTTGAAAATAAAATTATTTCTAGTACTTACTGGAATGCTGCTAATGAAACTATTGAATTAATTTTTTTGTCTATATCTAAAAATCACTTGAACTCATTTGGAGGAGTTGKATTCTTAAAATGAGAATTTGCCTCAATTTATGCTCCTTTCTATGGCACTCAGAGCCGTACGAACCATCATGGACATTCCATTAAAAAATAAGGTTCAGAAAGTTACAATTTGTCAAAAATTCTCAGTACTATCCCTTGAAATACCATGCATAATATTTATCGAAGTATATTCCAAGACTCGACTTCACAATGAAATTTTCTAAGATTTCTTTCYGGTTCCTGCAAGAGTTTTTAGTTCAATGAGAATTAACTGTTTTGCTCACACTGACACTGCTTCCAAAATGAACCCTCTAAACAGGATCACAACGATCTCTGYAGAGCCTTCAGAAGTGCTTCAAACCACAAGACTCCAGTGGATAACTTTGTTGGTGGTACAAAAYGGTTTGATTTGGTGGAATTGCAGAGCATTTGCAGGCAGAGACCCACACCAATTTGACCAAGAACACAGTGTCGAGGACAGCACATCCATATCCTGGGATATCATTCCATTTTCCCTAAACAGGTTTTATGTTTGATTTGCTGGCTGTGTGACGTGTGATGTCCCCTCCCTGCCCTAACAAGCAGCGGGGCTCTGGCGCCTGCATCCTGGGGACTCTGGGGACAGATGGCTTCAGGGCAGCCAAGGGCTGTCTGGAACAGTGACCCAGACGTCTTGCCACTATGCAAATATCACCATCAGTCAATCATTTTATTATAAATAGTGGACAGCCCAGGGCCCACTGAGCTCTCCCGCATGGCGGTGGCTGCACTCCAGGAGCTCCCCTCGAGTAGGGACAACTCTCAAGGTTACCCCTCAAGGCTGAAAGATTCCTTGCCACAACAGAGCCTCAGTAAGTGATCAATAGCTTACTAATGTTTGAAATCTTAGCGAAGTGATACAAAGGATTGACTGTGCACAAAAACTCCTTTGGACGGAAACCATTGATCAAGTCTGAGCCTAGGACTGGATCCAGCTGCAGTCTGAGAAGGAGTTTTGAGAGCAAGGGGGTCCTTCCTGAACCTCATGACTCAATGTCAGGGTCTTCCTGACAGCTTTTGTGACCTTGTCCTTTAGGCAGCAGATAGTTAAGTGCACCTTGTTAAAGCACTCTCACATTCACCATTTAAATTYGTTACCTCGCTGTTTTACATCAAGGTTTACTGCTGCTTCTCTCTCAAGTGGAGTGCTCCACTCCATTAATGACAAGGTGCAGTGGATAGAGGGAACAGGTGARAGGGGTTAACAGAGCAGCGCTGGGAGGAATAAACATTGGAGGGAATAAACATTTGCTGATTCTCCTAACACAGAAAAGGTAATAGCAAGTTATCTGCTGTGCCACTTGACAGCTTGTAAACGGATGAATGACTGCCTTTAATAGTGGTGATATTTACTGCCGCAGAAACCTAATTCCTTCGACCTGAACAGAAACGGTCACAGACATTAGAGCTACATAAACACTCAAATCTTCCTGAGCGCGTAATAGTCCTACCAAAAAAACCCAAGATTATTCATAACACAAGACACAACCAGAACAAAAATTAATTTTTCAGAACCCAAGTGTTGAAAATTGTTCATGACAAATTTTAATGGACCTGAATCAAAGTTCATTCAAGTCATTTGGAGTCCTTGGTATTGGTATTTGTATCAGCACCTAAACCTTTATCTCATTTACAAAGATAATTCATATTATGCTAAGTTTYACCCAAGCAATTTCTGCAAAATGAGAACATCTAGACACGTTAGGTATTTAGTTTACTAGACTGTGTTAGACACCTAAGATTAGCATTAGTCCCAAGCATATTGCAGCATTTAATGCGTTTATCTCACAGTATCCTTGTAAAGAAGAGGAATAACATTATATCAGCTTTACAAAGTGAAATTGAAACACACAGTGAATGTGGTACTTTTAAAAGTAYTAAGTACTCAGATCCTATAAGCGCTGAGTGCCTGATTACTGTTAAAAATCTGAACATATGTGTTATACAGAYTAAGCCACTGAGAAACACAATCTGTGACAAAAGTGATCTCAATCAGGAGCATTAAAATCATGAGCTACTGTGAACTACTACTGCTGCCTGTTTTTTCTGTCTCTGATGAGGTCTAAATAAAAAAAAAAAAAGAAAACAAAACAAAACACCACAAAAAAACCCAAATCAAAAAAAATTCCACCAATTTCAAACCTCCCATTCCATGTCTAGTTGAAATATGATGACTACAGTATCTCTTTGTTACACACATCATGCTATTCAAAATTTGCCAAAGCTCTACTTCAAGTCACTTCTGCCTAGCATTACATAAAATTCTAAATATTCCAACATACACAAACCTAAAAAAAATGAACTGAATTTTCTTCATGCTTTAATCATTAACTTTCACTGTACAATCCCAAGATGTAAAAGTAAATAAAATGGAACAGGTTTGCTTGCTCTGGAGCATCAACTTGTTCTAATAGTTTATCCCTACCAGTCCTGCTCACCATCAGCAATCAGCCTTGAGATGTCTTTTCCTTTAAAATACAGTTTAACACAGAATCATCAATCCAGCAAAGTACCTGTCAGGATATATTCCCCTGCAGTTTAAGAAAATTTTGTGAGTTAATCAGAGAGAAATCTCTGCTTTTCTGATGCAAAGCTGTGAGATTTAGATTATCTTAAAGCATGGGCAATCCACCAAGGAACTACATATTCAGAGAGTTTTTAATGAATATGTATACATTAGTCTTTTTACGATTTTCCTTAAAGGAAAATATTACATCAAAGCAAAGCTCATTTGGCCTATTACAGAAATTATTTCTTCTGTATACATCAATGCATTTCAGAAACAGCTTTTCTTAGTAATAAATATTTACTACAAGGAGGAAGAAATGTTTTGTTTATTATTTTCCAAATAAGTTAAAGAACAAAGGCCAAAATCTTATCTAGATTTTGTTAGACTATTGTGTTTTTAAATAAGCCGTGATATAAAAAAAAAAATAAATAAAACCACTTAAATAGAGCAAAATTATGTTTTCTTGGACTAGCTTCTTTCATATCTAGTCACAGGACCATGTATACAAAAGAATTAGGAGTGTCTGAATCTTGTGCTAACTTCACATTACTGCTAGTTTTGACATAGACCACAACTCCAAGACTTTATTTTCTCCTTTGCCTACTTATCCCTTTACATCCTTCCAAAGCATACTTTCAATTTCTGGGAAATATTACAGAATTCATGAATAGTTGTTCAATAGCAGGTTGAATATACCATATTGCTCACTGTTAAAAGAAAGATTTAAGAACAGTTCACAGTACGTTCTAGTCTTGTGTCTAGCGTTCTTTCCTTTTCATGCCCAGATGGGACTCCCATTATCCTCCTTTTTCAGTTGTATGATTCACCACCAAAGATTTCCCTCATGCCTTTATCATAGCACATGTTCTAACCCTTAAATGTATTCGTATGGAAACCTACRAGGAAAAATATTGAACTAAAAAACTAAAAGAGAATGAAATGTAAATTAAAACATTTTAAGTCTATGTTTTGGTGTATTGACAACAGATAATATTATTACACTGAACAGTAGCAGAGGTCTCAAAACCTGATATTGTTGAACAATAGCATAAATTTATTGTATTCATGAGCGAAGATGCCTAAAGCAACCTGTAAAAAATAAAATCCGAGCTAAATAAAATTTGGTTGTAGTGGTTTCTTGCGTGGAGAAGGTCCACTCTAATTAGGCTGCCTTCTGTGAGACCACAGTTTTGTTTTCCTACGTGCTGTAAACTTCACATCCTGTCATTACTGCCAGTAATTTCTGTAGAAGCCACCACTAATGAATGTGAAAAAGAGAGCAATGTAATCCAAAAAACTGAAGTAGGAATCAGGAGGAATCTAGTAGGAAATTTCTGGGTATTCCTGTAGAAATTCAAAACTACTTTTTCTCCATTCATTTGTTTCTACAGTTTTTAGGGKTTTTTTTCCAGTCAAGACATAAATCTCCCATAAGAAAAGAAAGCAAAAAAACAACAGAATGAAAAAACACTGACGTTTCTAATCCTACAGTTAATTTGGATTTATCCTAATTTCATATGTAACAGCTGTCTGCTTTTCTTCTCCCTTATTTCAGCTAAAGGATGTCAAAGCACATTTTCTACATAAGCAATGGCAGTTTTGACCTCTGTTTACATGTTCTGTTGAAGCAGTAGCCCCAAAAGGGGCTGGGCATTTTATATACTGCTTATCACCTCATAATTGAAAACATTGAAAAGTGAGAATTTGACCCGCTTTGAAGTAATGCAAAGCAACTTCTTGATTGCCCAAAATTGCCACCTTGCATAGCCACACCTTTCAGGCTGGCTTTTGAAAGGAAAACAGACACACAAAGAGAGCCTAATCTCAGTCTCTACTAAAATCACCACAGTCAAGGCTAGTGAACATCTGTCAACAGAAACTTCCCCAGAAATTGTAGCCAATTAAATTCTTTCTAGAATTTCACGAAGTATGAGGGTGTAGAATTTCATTAAGTGGGTCTAGACTGCCCACACCTACCCTAAAATAAACCCTTCCTCTCCTGCCAATCCCAGYTGAAAAGAAGGCGAAAAAGTATTTTGGAGCTAAAATTTCCCTTGAGTAGGTTTCAGTGATTCAAGTTGGAGCCACATTCTCCTGCTGGACTCCCAGCTCTGATATTCCACAGGCTGCTGCTTTGGATGCACCTCCCTCTCCTTCCAGCCCAGCCCACACTCACATCTAAGGCACAGCTAAGATCTAGGTACATGAAGGTGCACAGACTTTTATTGTGCTCAACTACAAACACATTCTGATCTTCTGTAGAACCTCTTGACATTTATTTGCAACATAAAAAATTGAATTGTTCTGGATTTTAACCTGGGGGCTTTGCTCAAAATTGATGCTAAGCTTGAGAGTAATTAAATATGACACAAGGTGGTGTCAGGTTGGATTAGCTTTAACAAACTACTGTATGAACAAAGAGGAAAGCAAGGAAAAGATTGGATTTTCTAGCCACAAATATTCCTTCTCCTCTTTAGTGAAACTGCTAGAGACAAGGAATTGTGTCACAGCAACCACAAATGCCAAAATACACTTTCAGATAATCCTGCAAATTCTGCTTATAAAGCCGTCCATCAGCGTTTGGAAATACTATCAACCCCATGTTCTCTCAGGTAAACAGTCCAAGTGAAGTCACCTCTATTTTCAGACCAAGGGCTGGATGTTCGTGTAACTTTTGCTGTTTTGCTTTGAATGCAGAGGTTGGCACTTTAGATGAAGTCACGAAAACACAAATTAAAGTTTACACTACAACAGCCAGCATCTGTCATTTACATTAAACTCCAAGAGTGTAACATTTTGCTTGCAGCACTAGG
Source organism: Parotia lawesii (assembly GCA_003713295.1). Classification (NCBI taxonomy): domain Eukaryota; kingdom Metazoa; phylum Chordata; class Aves; order Passeriformes; family Paradisaeidae; genus Parotia; species Parotia lawesii. The sequence continues at coordinate 1,534,153 of RAHM01000079.1, read as the reverse complement.
CAGAATTTCCCAATAATTTTAGTAAAATCATACACGCATTAATTGCACAGAAGCAATCCATGTAACATTACCACTCGTGGGTGAGCTTGTATTTGGGGTTCACATTAAAAAAAATTGCTAGAATCAGCCTAGCTTCATGTATTAATAAATACAATAAGCATATTACGGTTTTTTACACCACAAACCTGTCTGGCATGGAAGCCAAAACAATTGCTGGATGAATAAAAGCTATGTAAGAAATATAAGGGCTTTTCATATAAAATCATGTCACTAAGACAGTAAAATAGTACTAAGTAGCAGGAGTTTCAGCAGTAAGAAATTATATGGCTCATGACAGTCACCTGTGGTTTGCTATCCCCTAGTTATGGTTTACATTTGAGAGGAATCACAAAAAACCTTGAAAAGAGTAGAGCTCCACACACTGACCCAAACTCCAGCCCAGTTTTTCATGAGGTCACTTCTTTTAGTCTAATGTGTGCATCTAGAAAAACATGAAGAAAATGGAAGATCAAACCCATAACAAAGTGCAACATTCCTAAACACTCTGAAGTAAACTAGCATACTGCAAAATAATCACTAATAAAATTACATTTAAGTTTTATTTACCAAGTAATTGCTTTAGAAACAGAGTGCCTGAGCAGTGCTGGACTTCTGTGCTGTAGCAAGAATTGGTATAGCAGAAGTTATATCCCAAAGGAGATGCTTTTGTTCCTCCTGCTTAAGTCCTTAGTGTTGGTCTGTTCTGCAAAACTGCACTAGATGGATAGTGTCACTGTTTACCTTCCCACAGTTCAGAAAAGGCACTCACTGTCTGAATGGGAAGCTTTTCCTCAAATCCAAAATAAACCCATGGAATAAAATACTATCATGAAAGCTTTAACCTATCATTAATATGAATGCAGTACACAAATAATGTTTTAAATACATGGGTAAGAAAATCTGCTTCAATAAGCTGAACGCTTCAGAACTCACAAAAAAAAAAAATCTTTCCCAAATATTAAGGGCTGCCATCCCGGTACCCGCTGAACGTTTTCCAGGAAACAAACTTTCCATTCCATTATAAACTAGTACAGATCTAGAAATATTCAGAGATATGTTCCTGGAAAGTAGAAATCCCCAGCAAGTCAGTCAGGGGCACCATTGAGTTTCCCACTATTTGCTCATGGAGGTACAATTTTTCTCAGTTAAGCAGACGTTCCAGTTCACAGCTAAGGCAAAAGAAAACTGCTGGTAAACATGCAATTCAAATATAGCAAGATACTGTTTCTACCAAGAACAAGTACCCCTCACAAAGCATATTAATATCCTTTTGTATGGTTTAAAAGCCAGAGAGAATGTCAGTTATCTGAACAAGTCACATGATGTCTAGTGTAAAAGTAGGTATTTTCTTTTTCGAAGTCTTTAAACCATCATAACTGTACACAAGGCATTAAAAATCCAAACAAGATCATTTGAAAAGTTAAAAAACAATTCAAAATATCACTGTTCTTCAGCAATTATTTTTGAGAGCCRAAGCGGGGAGAAGCAGGTAATTATGTTCATCACTTTCACAGCTCCGAGTTTTCCCGGTGTCAGAAGGGGCAGAATCACCTCCTAGGACCTGCAGGTCAAGGCAYTTTTGGCTTTCTGGGCTGCAAGGGCACATTGCAAGGTCAAGATGAGCTTTTCTTCCCTTAACATCCCTAAGTCCTTCTCCTCAGGGCTGCTCTCAATCCATTCTCTGCCCAGCCCGTGCTTGTTACTGGGCTTGCCCCAACCTGGGTGCAGGACCTTGCACTTGGCCTTGTTGAACTTTAGGAGGTTCCCATGAGCCCATCAAGCTCCATCTGGAATGGAATCCCTTCCCTCCAGCATGTCAGTCACCCCACACACCTCAGTGTTGTCAAACTTGCTGGGGGTGCCCTCAGCCCCACTGTTAAACAGTGCCACTGCCAACACTGGCTGCTGAGGACACCTCCTGTCACTGCTCCCCACTCAGACATCGAGCCACTGACAGCAACTCTGAGTGGGACCAGCCAGCAAGACAAGCCTAAATTTAAAGATCTATTACACTTACAAAATTGGGACTTATCAACGCAAAGTAAACCCAAAGCAATTTGGCAACGTTGTGGTTTGCTATAAAGAGGCCGTTCAGTGAATAAGCAACTGTTTCAAGGGTAACACTGAAAAATGTGCCAGAGCAACAGATTTATTGATTTAGAACTATAAAAAGGCCATATTTAGATAAAGGATAGATCCAAAGCACTCTAAAATCATAAAAAGTGTTCTGCTTGGCTTCAGTGGGCTCTGCTTAAGGACACAGTTAAAAATAATACAAGGTTATTCATTGCAGGACCACATAAGACCAAGAAGTTAAACACCACCACTGCCTTTTAAAAGGACAGATGTGGTATGACTAATATTGACTTTTCTAGTCTGCATGTTTAGTGAGAGATTAGTATAATCTGCTACTTATTTTGATACTGAAATTAGAAAGATTATATGAGATCATTTTGTCCTGAAGTCACATAAGATAGATACGGGAGAGAAATCTCTTCAAAGATGCCCCGGCTTTTCACCCATCCTCAACCCTTAAAGAGAGGCATCTTTTCCATGGAGTGAGAAAGGAAATAGATTCTATTTGACCTGAAAATAACAAGGATTACTGAAGAACTTGTGTTAGTCTTTCTCAGGATTTTTATCAGAAGATATTACTAATATTGATTTTCTAGAGCCCCACCACTGGAAGACTTGCAATCAGACAAAAATCTGATTCACAGAAAATAGTGCCACTCACAGTCTGCATGTACGCACAAGAGAGCATGTAACACTAAATGCTTTACAAGACAAAAAAACCCTTAAGTTGGTGTTTTCTTAAGTTTATTATCCAAGTACTAATTGTACTTTATCTGAAATAAAACTGAGTCAATGGGGATCATTAGCTTTGTTACCCCTTTAAGGAAGGGCTTCACAATATAATTTGACATTCTAGTTCAGACCAATAAAAGTTCTTGTGTGGTGACAACTACTGAAGACATTTAATAATAGCCACAATAGCCAGATTTACTGACAGCACCTTAAGGAAAAGTCACACAACTAGATTTGTTTTCATTTATGCCTTGCAGTCAGAAAAGCCTGAGCATCAAAATGAAAGAAAGTAAAATTAAATATTACTCATTTTGAACAAAATAATTTCAAAGATTAAAAATTAGATGTCACCTTGGACTATTACAGTAATTCATATTTTTTTCCATTTTCTCTTTAAAAGCTACATGTTATTCTATTAGATTTTTATTGATATTCAATCAATCTTGTAATAATTTCAGTGCATTTGGTTTTTCTGTTTTATTTCTACTCTAAAGCTTGAGTCATAGAGAATTTCTCAGAAATCATAAATRTGCATTTCCAAGTTGGTACAGGACTCAGATCTCAAGGACATAAAAAAGCTGGTTTGTTTTGCAAGTTTCCTTCCACTCTGTCACTAGAAGTAAAAGCAGTATCATTTTGCTTTTTGAGGTAAATAAGGCCTTTCTGCTGACACAAAACATTGATAGAACGGAGCCAGGATAGAGATGTAGATCTGCAGGGAGAGGAACCAAGCACAGAAGTATGAAAGGACACTTGAGTTATCTGTCAGATGTGGTTCTAAAATCTTCTGTGGTACAGTTTACTTTCTTAGCTGTCTCTAAGTGGCATCCATTACTTAGCCAGATTAYCCCAGTGCTGATCATCAGACAAGAACAGAACCAAGCTCCAGAACAGATGTGAGAAAAAGGGTTTACAGATAATTGTGCCATAATTAAAACGATGTTAATTAGAGGGATTTTGGTAGCATTTTCCTGCCGTGGTTACTTTTTCTCTTATTACCTAGTAAATTTTGATCACAAGGCCGAAGCAGGAAGGTTATTAATTACTTTTACCTTCCCATCTGTGTTCTTTGAAAATTGCACCAGTCTGGTAGAGTTTCAACGTTCTATTACTCAATCCAAGATCTGGAGACGGACAAAACTGCTGGCCAGAGTGGAAAAGATAATCATTGCTGTTATCAGTGAGATCTTTAGATTTCAAAGCAAAGCCTAAAGCACAGAATATGCTGGCTTAATGACAAACACAATGGTCCTAACACACCCTGAATGTGTGARTGTAGTGTCACTTTTGTAGCAGTCTAACCCCCTGAATGCTGAATTCTTTCCTTTTTCAGGGGAACAAAGCTGTTTTGTGTATGCTTTTAGCTGTTCTAAACTATTTTCACTACTGAAACACTCATATTTCCTAACCAATAAAACTCAGAGCAAGATCTCAGGGCTAATTCTACTGTCACATGGTGTTACAAAAGACTTTAATCAGAGATGCTTCGCCCACGGATGAWAAGACTCAGAATTACATAAAGATGAAGCAGCTAAATCACTTTGCTTTGTAAATTACAGCTGATGGTTTATTAGTCTCAATGAAGCAGGAATCCTTATAAGTGAAATAGTCCAAATTAATGTATTGCTACTCTTAGTGAGGAAATGAATGCAAGCCCTCTATCCTGAAGAGTAGCTAATTTAAATATGTTAGAATCTCAAACTCTGATTCTCCTCCCACTCTCAGTAATTTTGCTCTGGTGTAGCCAATGGATTTCCAAGAGGTCACCACCGATTTACACCAGCATCAGGGTTATCTGATCACTTTAGGGTGAACTGACAGTGTGGRGAAAGAAAGCCAACAAGTCCAGACAGTCAGTGAATGGGTATTTAAAAATGGGACACTGCAAAATTAAAAAGTATGTGCTAAAGAATGGGATTCTAAAGTGCACATATGAAAACAAAAGCAACGTGAAATTGGAAATATATATCAAAGCACAGTGGGCAACTCAAAACAATCATAATGAAGGTAGCATAGCTGTGAAGGGCAACCAGTTTATCCAAACTTAGAAAACCTTTAACGTGCCTTTGCAGGGTCAGTACATTGCACAGAGTTACCTAAATCCATTCAGAACTGACAAGGATGCCAAAGCAATGCACTTTTACATTGCTGGTAATAATAAGTCTGAATGAAAAGACTCTACAAACCTCCATTTTTGATTAAGCTATAACTGAAAAAAACCCCACTATTAAAAGAAGATTATGTGATTCTTTAAGAAGTTTAGAAATTACCTTGCTCTCCAAAAGTACAAATAGAGTCTTTGAGGCCASCTGTCATGTGTTTCCATGAAAGGTTCTACATTAACCTTCTACTCACACATAAAAATTGATTAACAAATCAGAAAGCTAAATCACCTGAACAATAAATAAAACAAAATGTCAAACTCTTGCTTTTGACTTTATTTTATAATTACTTTTGCACATTAGGAACATTGCCTGTGACATGGGATGCAGGCCAGAGGAGGCAGACAGAAAAAGCAGAGCAAGAACAAGGCTTAAATACACAACATGCCCTTCTTCAGTGTCTTACCAACAGAAGTGTTCTGCACTGAGGAACGTCTCTCATACTGGAACCTTTGGTGTTATATTCCTGCATTCRGCTCTTTTCTCTGAAGTTCAGAATAAATCATTTTGTTAAAACAATATTTAGGCACAGTTAAGCAGTTCAAGGTACATTTCCCAGGTCAGACTCTTCATTATTTTTCCTTTCTTAATTCCTTTCATAAGCTGCCTTTCTCACTGGTTCCTAAAGAATTACTAATRCAGCATTTAAGGATTCAAATGAAATTTACTGTTCTCTCCAATCTCTGACTGCCTCATTATTATTCTGCAATCAGGAACTTCATGTTCTTTGTCCATTTCTGATACAACCATTCATCTCTCCCATTTCCTATCACTGTCAGAGGCTATTCCAACTCTATTTCTGTCTTTGATTATATTTCTGATGTTCAGCTCTTGGTACATAAGGTGTGACATGAATTTTTATATTTTTACTACTTACACTGCATCGAGTACAACATAATTTTGCTTTTAAAATTTGTAAACTGCTTTTGAACCAGTGAGTAATAAAGTGTGCTCAGTTACCTAGAAGTCATTTATTTCACTTCTGCATGAGTCTTCTCAGCTTTTGCTCATACAATATTCAACTACTCCAACCAAAGAGTATGCGAATATATACAAAGAAAAATTTTAACTGGTATTGAGAAAGTAAGGATGCCACTTTTGTAGGATTGTACAAAAGGCTGCACAGACAGTTCAACACATTCACTGCGCAACAGAAACAACTTCAAACTGATTTAATTCCCCTACATAAAATGTACTGAAATTTATTTCTTGATAAATATGTTACTTTAGAATAATAGTTGAGGGTAAAACTTGACAACAGCTATAAATCTGAGGTTGCATATTAATTGTTTTTCGGATTAAAGATTCTCCTTTTTATGTTCAGTGTTACAAAAGTCTGTATGAGAAATGCACGTACACTTAAATACCTCTGAAAAAGGCCTTCAGTTTCCCAGGGCTGCTTTACTTTTTCAGGTTTAAAGGAAGTGTGAAAGACTGCATCAAGAATTATGGCAATCCAGCGTTGCAGAGGCACCATTGTCCATTAAAAATTCAAAATTTCAAAATCAACCTAGCAAACAAAAATAAAAAAAGAAAATTTTCTAAAAGTGCATCTGACTCAGTCCTTCCTGTCTCCTCTCATCCAATACCAACACTGCTTCTGGACTACACGATCTTGTATAGCTGTAAGATGTGAGGAATGGAAAATTGGTTTAAAATAGGTCAATGGGGAGGCAGAGAAAAATGTGACATTTTTGAGTGTGAGGATGGCACTACACGTTTAAGAATATCGTATAAGAATACATTAAATACTAGAAGATAAAGGATGCCACACTTAAAATCCAGCATTATATTTTTAAATATTTACTGGCTTTTAATTACATATTTTAAAAACCGAAGAGTATAATCAAATATAATTCTATACAGAATTTTACACATACGTATAATTAACATATATATTAAGAGTTTCTTTTTAGAATACAAAAATTGAAGGCCTAATCAGCAACCAGCAAGTGCTAATTACACACTGAATTTCTGTTTGACAGATAACATTTTGAAAAGCACCTGATTTTCAAAGCACTAAAAATTGAAAGCACAGGCAGACTTTTAAGTAATATATCCAGTATCAGTTGCATTTTTGTGAGTGGTAATTATTTTGAATACACTTCCTCCTGGGTGTATTTGTGTGTGTGCATGTGATACTGAATGAACATAAGCGAAATTAAAATGTCTCTGGACTCTACTTTTTTTGCCTTAGAAGAAGCAAATATTTTTTATGTTTAAAATTGTCACAGTAGGTCTGAATAAAAATGTGCAATTCTGGTAAAAGTTTAGACTGTGTTAGAATTCTCAGATTTGATACATACAGAGGACTGTGACATCATGATTTTGCCACATACAAAACAATTTCCACCACTGCAGAGCATCTCAAAACTTCTGCCCGTTTATAAGAGCAAACAGTTCCACTTCAGCAAAGACTCAATACAGAGAAAAGCCAAAAGACTCAAAGCTCTCTCTCACACTCTTCCCTGCTCTAGCTTGTGCTCCTCTCCCTCTGGCGTCACAGGTCCTGACAAAAGACCTGCTTCAACACAGGTTTCCCTTCAAATCACTTCAAATGCTCCTTTGGGCATCCCCCTGCTCTGGTGTTCACTCCTYCCTGGGCTGCAGCTGGATCTCTGCTCCCCACAGACCCCCACGGGCTGCAGGGCATGGCTGCCTCTCCACAGGCAGCACCAGGGGCCACAGAGGACACCTGGAGCACCTCCTGCCCCTCCTGCACTGACCTGGGTGTCTGCAGGGCTGTTCCTCTCATATATTCTCTCTCCTCTCTTCCAGCTGCTGTTGCACAGCAGGTTTTTTTCCTTTTTAAAACCTGTCATGCCAGAGGCACTGCCACTGTCACTGCTGGGCTCAGCCTTGGCCAGTGGCAGTCCACCCYGGAGCTGAACAGTGTTGGCTCTGCCAGACATGGGGGAAGCTTCTGGCAGCTTCTCACAGAAGCCAACCATGCAGCACCACTCACTGCCAAAAACTTCCCACACAAGCTCAATACACCTTCCTTTTCCCACATGGATAATAAATTCCCTGCTTATTTTTCATGGGTATACTGTGCTAGTACTGGARCATTTTAATACAGTCTCAGAGACTGATTATAGAGATTGGAAAAATCTTGACTCTTGTAAATCAGCACAATTGCAGTGCCGTCAACCCTTTCACTACCTGATGAACCCTATCAAAATTAGCCTGTAGTCCATCATAATACAATTTATTATCCAGGCTGGCAACACTTGCTGAGAAGAGAAGGACATGCCTATACTACACTATTTTAGGTGACACTACTCTGCTAGAGACAAATTTTTCTCCATTGTTCCTTAGTGAAAAATGCTGTAGTTCACTAAGCACCAGGAGTCTGTTTTACCCACCCCAAAACACAAGTTCTTGTTATTACCACAGATAATTCTTCCAGTAAGAAAACCTTCCTGGGAAATCTGAAGCTCTACAACAAGTGAGTACTGATAAATCTTATCTTATATATTAAACATGCAGCATGTAACTCATGTTTTCGATATAATCCTAGACTAAGTGTTATCAGTAAAAATAATGTGCTTACTCTTTTGATCCACTTCAATGACTTTGTTACAGAGGTAAATGGCATCTCATAGGAAATTCTAAGCAGAGGGTTTTGTGAGATTTCTACATTCAGCCCTTTTAATATTCCTTTCCCAGTTTTTCCAGCAGATAGGTAGTCTCCTGCCTTTTGTACAATTTAAAGTAGGCCAGAAACACGAGTCACTTTCAACTAGCCAATACTCATATAGGCCTGCGCACAACATTTTATGTAGCCTGGAACCAGTACAAATGGCATGAGAAAAATGAAAATAAGGAATGTATAAAATGCAGCCATTTGTGTCTCACTGSACAAGTTACAGATATTTTGTACTCCAGCCTCTTTGGAACAGATTCAGTTTGAGCATATGGAAAGGACCCTGGATGTAATTGTCATGTACGTGATGGCCTCTGCCTTACAAACATTGACTGGGGACTTAGCAGGACCAAGTATGCAAACTGAACCAATTCATGTGTGTTTAATAGCACTGGGATATCCATGGCTGGGAGTGGAATCAAATAGAACAGCATCACAGAATAGGGAAACGTGGGTGRTGTGCTAAATTTACCTTTTTGTGAGTGTTGAACGCCAGCATTTGCAAACACGTGAAGTGATGCCCAAGTTTCCTGRACATTGTAGCCTGTTTGATATGACTCTAGTGAGAAAGCTACACAAGAAGTTTTGGTAACTTTCTTAAAGCCTAAGTAACAACACAATGAATAGGAACATTCAGACTTTTCCCAAAAAGTCTTCAGCCTTGCTTTCTCTGAATTTGCAATATATGAATCAGCTCTCACTAGCCAAATCTTGAAACCAGTATTCACGTGCACTTACTTTGAGGCAAGTCACCTGTCTCCAGCATTGCAATTAATAATTAATAATTCATGACTGACTGTAGACATTATAATGGTACAAAAAGAAAAGTTTCACAACACCCTTAAGGTTCTACTCCTGATTAAGTGATTATTCTCTGGTAAGATATTGGCAAATTCAGTAACTGATTTGAATTTCACATGATGCAGTTTTGCAATACTTTATTTTACACCAACTTTGGTCACATTGCTGCAGGCTGACAAATTCTGCAATTCAAGTCCTAAACCTTTTGAAGTTTTACTCCTACATTTTCTTGGTAACTTCTGATTTCAAGATGAAACTGCCAACATCTAAAGTTGCAAGCTTTCCGTTTCATCACTGCCCATCTGGGGATAGAAAAGAGCACAGTAATGCCACACCAGGAGAGAAATTTCCAAATACTTCAAATCAGAAACCCTCCTGGAAGTGACATTGCCTGTATGTTTCCTTCTACACCTATAAAACAACTACACTGTCTACCATCAAGTCTTTAGAAAAACTGCTCGTCAGTGTGAGATTCCTTTCATCAGCTGATATAAGCACAGTTCTTTATTAAAGGGTAAATTAAAAAAAGAAAAAATTGTGATTTACACTCAGTAATGTGCAAGTGCAATGAAAATTGTTCACCTTTTCCAAGATTAAATTCAGTATCTTCTGTAGTTCCCTAGCTCTGTAAAAGTAGTCTGAAAGAATTGGCATGCTACTGCACTTGCACTGTATTAATTATAAATCAAAGCACTTCCACACTATCTTCCACTTTAGAAGCTCATGTTCCACTAGAAGTGGCTTCCCTCTGTGCAAGATATTCTGGGAATAAGAACTATCAAATTTCACAAACCTCAGCTGCTGGTATAATGGTTATTTTTACCTACTTCTTTCGTTGCTTTTCTGTAATCACTTTCTAATGATTTAAAAATCTTCTGGCTTTGTTTGACAGAAAGGCAAAGCTGMTGCTGTATTTGATCACCAGCCTGCCTCTGGCCGGCAGCCAATAAAAGATTTCTYTACAAGTACAGGTAAAATCTGGTTTCCTTTTACGACTAACAAAACTATGAAACAAGTTTCTCAACTAGGCCAACTTAGTGCTAATTTGTTTAACGCTTTGTCTTTGATTCCTTGCAACCCTTAAAGCAGTGATGTAGAATGATGAGCATTAACCTCACACAGGCTCATTTCAAAGACTGAAATAGCCATAAATGCATTTTCTGTTTGATTCATCACTGGCCTGCACATTACACACTCGGTTTCATGGAGGCACAATGGTTGTTGAACTCTAAGTTATGTGTGTTTGGGGCAAAGAAAATCCTTAATTTCATATTTGTGACAAACTAAGGTTGGGTCTCTTTAATCTCCTTGGTGGTGTGTGGATCTTCAACACATTAAGAACTTTAATTGCAATTATCCCAATGCCTTGTCTGGTTACAATTCTATCACTAACACAGAATTACACTGAGTATTTCTAATATAATGAGGCTATAAAAACCACCAGGATTCTATAACATGGAAAAAATTTCTCTGGACCTCATCTGGCTTGTAGATTATAAGATGAAGCATAATACTTAACACTGCACTGAATTCTAGACACATAAGTATAAATGCCAACATTTTTTGTTATATATATAATATTAAAGACTTTTTAATGCTAACAATACAGGATGTCAATAAAATGAGAAACTTAGTTTTGTACTAAAATTTTGAATGTATGTTTCATTTAATTCTGGGTTGCTGGTGAAGTGGTCCAGGTGCTGGATTTTAATTTCAGATGCTTTTCTCTGCATATTGAGCTCTGCCCATCCATCAGTTTATAACTATTGGTCATAATGACTTTTTTTTAAGGCAATGAATTCCCACTTCAAATTTAAATTCCAGATGTGGAGTCTCCTTCTCTGGTGATATTTAAAACCTGCCTGCACGTAATCCTGTGCAACCTGCTCTGGGTGACCCTGCTTTAGCAGGAGGATTGAACCATATTATCCCCAGAGGCCCAAAGCAGATGAGTTTGAAGCAATAGCCATCCCTGAAAGTCAAATTGTCACAATCAGATTTTAAAACTAATATTCCACTGATAGAAAACAACAAATCCTAAAATTGCTTTCTGCCTGAATATTGAAAGTAAGAATAAAATATAAAATATTTTTCAGATAATTTTGAGTGAAAATCTTTGAGAAAAAACTCTCCCCCAATGGATATTGGTCACACTGCATCATTTTTATGGTGTTTGTGTATGATAATTGATGTACAGAAAATTATCACATTTGGCCAAACAAAACCATTGTTTTCAGAAAATGAAACCACATATTAATTTAAATAAAAGCAAATACAGCAAGTAGTTACAGTAGTTATAGTAAAGTGTCAGTGTGTAGAATTTGCTGCAGCATCCTTCATCAACATTGCAAATACCTAAGTATTCAAAAGTAAAACTTCTAAATGTATCACCAGGTAGACTGCATAATGAGATCCCAGAAAGGACATAAGGAATTTGCTGTTATTTTAGCTTTCCTGGCATGTCAAAACCAAGTGTACCGTGCCTTCCTTTGCCTTCAATAGAATACAATTATTTTAGACAAAGAGATACCATTTAGCACAGAGCCCATGGTAAGGATAGCACAAGGGTGAGGTCCTCCTTCCACCTAAATAAGCCAACATGCCCCTTGTGTCTCTGAAAGCCCTTATGAGTTCATGTCTCAGATATCAGTTATTTTAGTTTTTAGAGGGATTCCCACTGTGGAGATTCAGACCAGAAATGGGAACCTCCTTAGAGCAGAGAACAGAACACATCTTGTCTGTGGAAATCATATTTTTAACATAATGCAGCACTGGTGATAACCCGTGTGTGTGAAGGGTGGAGTGACCCACCCAGGCAGCAGCTCTGAGGCTCTGGGCAGCCTTGCTCAGAGCCAGTCCTGTGTCTGCAACCTCATAAACACACCACTACAAGTAGTTTTAATCCTGCACCTCAAAGTGACTGTATCGTGGGTGGGTTCATCATCAAATCACTTTGATTTCCTTACACTACATCTGACTTAAGCCTTCATTAATTCCAAGAAAATCAGTAGGTGATTAAAGCAATTAGCACATTTTGATTTTTCACAACTCTGTAGCTACTTTTAAGCTACATGTGATCTTTCTATCATTAACTTGGCATTTTGTTGCAACTGAAATATAATSTAAGCCTCAATAATCACAGCCACATGATTGCAAGCAATCAGAAATCAGGTGAGTTACAACAAAAAATTATGTTTCACACAAGATTCACCCATTGTATTATGCTCTTTACTAGGAATGGGTATTGATATCCAAACAGTGGAATACAGGGTTATTTTACTTATATATTTTTACTTATATATTTTACTTATATATATATATATATAATTTATATACTTTACATTGTAAAGTTACTTATTCTTAAGGCACCTATCTAATCTGATTATTTATAACACTGCTGCTAGCTAAGTTTATTTTACACATGTAGTTAAGCCTTGTATTTTGGAGTAGAAGGTTACAAGCTAGAGAAACCTAGCTGAAGAAGGTAAATTTTGCCCTAAAACAAAACTACTCTTCCTATTCTATCCATTAATTGTCATTAGATATGCTTCCCTAATGATTCACTAAAACAAATTCCGTGGATTTTTTCTCCTCACTGCAGATGGAGAGAGAAGATGTCTGCCACAATTCTCTGAAGCAATACATTTACATATGTAGGAACTCTCATTAATTTTCATTTTCTTGATTCAAGACAAACTGACATTTTTCTCTTCACTAGTTAAGTAAATTCTTTTCACAGTATTTCAAAGGCTGTTTTTAGCCCATGTTTTTGTCAGCACAATAAAGGTTTTCTAGTGGTTGAGGCTGACAAGCATTAGTATCCAGACATTTACATTGCAATCAAGCTATTCATAACAAAAAGTTTCAAATCAAACCTCAGAAGCTGTGACAGTGTATTTTTTAATCACTAAACCAGACTTACACAATCAGACCTAAAAAGACAGGGAGAAAAAAATCAGAGCAGTTATGATTTGAACTTAGACTAAAAAATAATGCAAATAAAGACCAGGCTTAGTACACCCAGCATCTGACAGGACACCCAAATGCATCTCCCAAAGTGGAGTCTTTTAATATATATTAATTACCCTGGGTAGAAGTCATACATCTGTTAAAATACCTGAGAGAACCGATATGTCTTTTATTGTTCCAAGAGCTTCTCTGTACTCTATTCCCTTCTGTGCTCAGGAATCTATCAGAGACCTCAGCCTTCTCCAATAAATTCAGAAGTACTGCTGGCCACAATCTGACTGTGATAGTTTTTCTAAATCAAAAGGCCATGTTTTGAGTGAAATATGAATACAGAATTCCTGCCACTCCTCCCCCAAATAAAAACTGAATCTCCAAGCTTTTCTCATGAACCAAAAGAGGTTTTAATTTAAAACCTTGGAGACAGTAAGGAATACTTAAATCCRGCCTCTTTTCCTGATTTCCTCTGGGATTTAAGGCAGGCTGTGTAATCCAGCTGCTCTAATTAGCACAGCAAACTGCAGTTTTGCTTATAAGAAGAAACAAATTAAAACTTTATTCTTCCATTTCTCAGTAAACTGTATTCCCCAAATAAAATAAATTCTCAGACGAGTTACAAGAGTTATTTCACATAACTTTAGTTGGATAGAGACAGGAAAAATGTTTCCACCTTTTCATAATTTACCAGCTTGATTTTTCATTGATATTAATTTTCTGTTAATTTCAATCAAACACTCATGCAAACACATGACAAACTGTACCAGTAACTGAAAGATCTAAAAGAAATAGGTCACACACATGAAAATATTTCCATTTAGAAAAATAAGAGTAACCATATGATGTGTACTTCTCAAGCCCATTCAGCTCAGCACACTGCTAGTGTTTTCTTTGAGGTTCTTGACATACAGCAATGTTTTTAATGAATCTAAATTTGGAAGTACAYCTCACAGCTCCAGAGGTTGGAATAGTTTTAAAAATTACACTATAACTCACTGTGTACACAATAGTTTCTGTTTAACTAATTCAAAGTCAAACCATATTAATTCTGAAATGCAAAATAAATGTGTTACTATTCATACAGCTTTTGACACTGTGGTGTGTTGACCCTGGCTGGACTCTATATRTCCACCCAAAGCTGCTCTATCACTCCCCTCATCAGCTTCACAGGGAAGACAAATAAAGAAAGGCTTGTGGATCAAAAAATGGTCACAGAGATCATCATCAATTACCACCACAGGTAAAATGGACTCACTCAGCTTGGGGAAATTAGTTTAATTTCTTAACAGTCAAAACTTAAAGAGACCTTCCCTCCTCCCTGCCTTCTTCCTGGTCTCAACTTCGCTCCTGATTTCTCTACCTCCTCCCCTCCAGTGGCAGAGAAGAACAGGGAATGGGGGTTGTGGTCAGTTCTTCACACATTGTTCCTGACACTCCCTTCTCCAAAGGGAGAGGACTCCTCACACTCTTTCCCTTGCTCCAGTGTGGGTCATTTCCACAGGAGACAGTCCTTCAGGAGCAGACTGCTCCAGTGTGGGTCATTTCCACAGGAGACAGTCCTTCAGGAGCAGACTGCTCCAGTGTGGGTCCCTTCCACAGGAGACAGTCCTTCAGGAGCAGACTGCTCCAGAGCGGGCTTGCAGGCGGATATCTGTTCCACTGTGGATACTCATGGGCTGCAGAGATGGTTTCCCCTCCAGGGGAATCCCTGCTCCAGCACCTGGAGCACCTCCTTCCCCTCCTGCACTGGCCAGTGTTTGCACAGCTGTTCCTCTCACGTATTCTCACTCCTCTCTCTGGCTGCAGGAGTTTCTGCGCAGTAAATTTGCCCCTTCCTAAACACATTATCCCACTGTCTGCTGAGCTCAGCCTTGGCCAGTGGCAGGTCTGTGGGAACCAGGTGCCATTGGCTCTGTCACACAYGGGGGAAACTTCTGGAAGCCACCCCTGTAGCCCCCCTGCTACCAAAATCTTGCCACACAAATCCAGTACAAACTCTTCTTATATTCACATATCCATGCATATTTCTGAAGATAAAAGAAAACATTACCTTCAGAGGAGATGCAAAAGGCAGAGACTTCAGCCTCAAAGATACATTCACCTGGTGGTGCTGGATCACAACCACCATGAAAAGAGTTTTAAAAGACATTTCTCTACAGTACTGGAAGAATAGGGGCTCACAATACCTCTCTCACACTCTTCCTGTGTGCATATATATGCACACATGCAAAAATACACACATTTACATCCACAATGAGGTGGGGTGGGAGAATCATTTCCCATTCTCTTCTGAGCAAGGAGAATGAAAGTATTCTGACAATATAATTTGAAAATAAGAATCGTCGTTTTCAAATCAAACGCAAGTAAAAGACTTTTTCATCAGTCGTCTAGAAATAGCTGTTAAATAAACCCTACCAGTGAAAGACACATTAAATATGCAGCTGAATGGCAAGTTATGCCCTGACAAAACCAAGAAAGAGTCACAGTGAATTTATAGATCCAGTTTTCCTCTACATTCTTTCTCCAAATAAAATGTCAGGTTTTGATTATATATCAAAAAATAAAATAATAAAAAAAAAGACTGTCAATACAAGATAAAGAAATTCTGACTATGCTAGCCTGAAGCAAGATACCTCACAGGCTTCTTGACAGTGCCTAATGGGTAGGAAAGTCCAGCTGCTGCTTGTCATCTGCACCAAAACTTTTCCTCCTTTCTCCACTGGACCGGTTATTCTTTACCGTCTTCTATTGAAAGTAAAAACTAGATCAAATAAAGGATTTAGGGCCTTAGAAGACAAATTCTCTAATACAATTTCAGTCCCGTGGCACCCAAAAGGGGTGGCAGAGCCCCAGGCCAGGTCCTTGCGTGCAGTCCTGGAAAGCATCTGTGGTACATGAATTCAGCCCAGCCAGGGAGATGAAGTCACTTCAGACTCAGGTGCCTACAGCATCCATGTGACCAGGTCCTGCACATCAAAAAGTGACCTGTGTTTAAGAATGGCATGTTCTCACACCTCACTCAGAACTGGAGTCTTTCAGATGGGCAGACTTGAACTCTCTGGGTGCATTTGCAGGAGGCCCAGCTGGACCCACGGGCTGCCTCTGTCCTTGCACCACCCCAAATGCCAAGGTGCTCACACACACTCTGCTCTTGTGGCTGGCATYGGCCAGCTGGCCCCAGCAGGCAGGACATCTCTGAAGCACAGAGGACTGGCTCAGTTGGGGATAGAGTGGTCCACAGGGCTGCAGAAAAACTCACACTTAGCACAATCACTGAAGGGAATGAAGGTTTAGCCACCCTGTGCTTAGGAGTGGGTCGGGAAAGAACCTACCAAGCACAACAAAAAAAGAGAGACGTGCCTGCAGCATCTTCCTCTACCTGACACTTTTCCAAACTTTCATCACTACCACTGAGTGCAGTGCCAGACGTTTATCACCCAGAAATCGGGAAGAAACATTCCTCATGTTTCCCACAGGAGCCAAGAGCAGGCCCTGTAAGCCTGAACGCTGGGTATAAGGATTTGGGAGGAACAAGTCTTAAGTTAGCATTTCTACTCTCAGGGCCATTTCCCAGCTCAAATTGCTTTAAATTTCACACTAAATCTAAAGCCTGAGACTACCATGTCCCAGAAAACATAAGTTTGAGTGATATTCTGACTGATCTAGAATACTTTTATTCCAACAGTGACTGAAATTTATTATCAGAATGGATATTTTATTAGATTTTTAGGTGCTGCCATATTAATGCATGCCAGGAGGGAAGCCCATATAATTAAAATTCTATGAATATAAAATTAGTAGAAACTTAATTATGAAGCACTTCATGAACAGAAGAAAACAAATAACACAGAAAAACAGTGTGAACACCCTGACAGCAAAACAGTACTCCATTTAACATCCATTATTTTGTTAAYGATATAAAACGGCAAACGTCAGTCTCCCAATCAGTTTGATTTAGACTGACCTAATAAATTATTTGTCAGTGAAGGAAGATTGTTTCTTAATTCATAAGCGATTCCACAGGTATTTATAGACTAACCCCACTGAGATCAGTGGAAGCAAGAGTAAACTTAGCTGACTATATCATCTTTACTGCAAGAAATACACATCCTGTATTACAAAGGCAGGATGAAGATGGGAGTAACCTCACATAGGTTACAAAGCTTTCCAAACAGGCATTTGGAAAAAATCTCAGCCAAAAACATAAGGATTCTTCTGTACCACTAGGAAGGAATAAAAAAAGATAAAAATGACAATCTGGGAAAGATCAACAACATTTGACCATCATTTAACCAACATTTAATCACCAGTTACAGCTGACCAGTAAACAAGAGTCTGTGTAAGGAAAAGAAGCAGGAGTTGAGGTGGTAACTATCTCCTTAACTCCACTCCTACAATAAAGTTAAACACTATGAAATTAATATCAAATATATAGATTTGTGATTCTCCTCACTTAAATACTTTGTTGATGCTTTCACTATATATTCTTCTAATAAACATGGATGTTATTAATGAGTGAAATAAATCAATCCTTCTGTTTATCCTAAACTAATACAAAATATCACCCTCATTTGGACATCACATCAAATTAAAGCAGCATACTAGAAATTCCAAGCCTCACTGCATCCTTTTCTAATCTTTTCTTTCTGTTCTCTCTCCCTCCATTCAATAGGAAAATGAATGAGAAAATATGGCCTACATCATCATTCATTTTCAGCTGACCAATTCTGATCTTCTTGGCTACTAAAGTCTGACCCAAACCCCACCAAAATCAATAGYAATCTGTCCAGCCACATGCACTGGCGCTTTATATATTGATGGTTTCATTCAGCAGTGGTTAAACTGTTTATACATGAGATACTGGAAAACCACAGTCTTAACTCTCATCATTCGTGAAATTTTCTGCTCTTAAATGCACTTGTTCTGCTGAKAAGATTTATTTGATGAGATCCTATTACACAGCAGCTAATGGAGTACTAGAAATGGCAACTTTCTCATTTCCTTATTCATTTTCCCTCTTTCAGCTCTCAAGCAAGTGTTTCTCAGCATGCTGAATTTCCCTATTTGGAAAGTCAATTACCATCTACTTACTCCTGGTGTTAAAGCACTAACAGTGTAGAAGGGGACGGGGGAAAGAACAACAATTTTGGTGTTGTGCTTTATTATAAAACATCTTGATAAAAAAATATTGTTGGCAAAGATATAATCAACATCTGAACTGAATTTCTAGTCCGTACAGGCAGGATTTATTGTGTATCCCTCATTTACTTCATACATATCAAGATTCATTAGTCACAACACTGGAATCTAACTGTGCTACTCTAGTGCTATGTGTGCATTGCCACCACAGACAGTTAAAATGAGGACCAGCAGAAATCATTCTAGAACATCTATTTTTCCCTTTCAATTCCTGACCCTACATAGCCACACAATTTCTCTTGAAAACATGCATTTGCTGTGCAATTTTGAAAAAAAGAATGCCAAGACAAATGTAACTCTAGGTACTTTTAATCTAAATGCCAGCGCTAAGCGTTTTATCAATTGTTATAAATAACTTTCAAGAGCAGGAATAGATTTTTAAATTTTAAGAGTACTGCAAATTAGACAAAACAACGTATTTTATGTATAGGGTTAAAGTAAGTTTAATGCCTGTGGAAAAATTTGAGATACAAATAACACATTTTTAGTGCCAGAAGCAGGATGGGAAAGTATTTCTTGTTCCATGGGAAAAGAAAAATTAAGCTMATGCAAAGAGAAAAATGCTTACCTTAGAAAGGGTCTGTATTTTTTGCCTACATAATTAAACTGTAGCATTAATTATTAGAAATGCTCAGGTCTCAAACTAAGTGTATTTCATAACAAATTTAATTACGTTTGTCATGGAGATTGCTGGTTACCCACATATGCAAACCCTCTGTGTTGTCCTTTTTATGTCTGTTTTATTTATTTAGAGAAGTGAAGAAAATATTCAGGTTTGCACAAATGCATTATCCTTCCCTGCCTCCCCAGGCTTTCACTTATCTGTAAAATGATTAAACATAACAGCCACACAAGTCTAACTGACCATGCTCTAATCTTGCAACTGTCAGCCTGAACAAAACCTTTCAAACTTTCTTCTGCTCCAAGAAAAGGTGGAAGAGTACCCGGTTTTGAGCAAACTAACTTATAAATTTGGAGATCTCTTACACATGGAGGTGCCAAATGACAGGTTTGGGAGCCAGCTACTGCCGGCTCCCCGTTTTGAAGCTTTGGCTGGCAGAGACCAAAGTGTGCTCCTGTGGTATGAAAAATGCATCATCTATTACAATATTTACAAAGGATTTCCTGACACAGGGCTCCTCTGCTTCCCCTTCCATAAAGCAGATGCTGCTGCCTGAAAGCTGAGGCAAGTAATAGAAAAAACCCACTACCACTGAAACCAACCCAACACCTGAGCAAGCTGGCAAACAGACTGCACAGATCTGACAATCTTCATTGAAAATTCCCCATCTCTTGAATGCTAAAGATTATTTCTAACCTTTGATAAAAAGCTTTTTTGAGGCAGCACGATCACACTGTTTCTTCTTATGGGCAGCTGATACAAATTATCATCAAGAAACTATTTAAGAGGCATCGCAGCACTTTCTCCATTGAAAAACACGACCTCTGATGACAAGTAACTGTAATTACATATTTTAGCCTGATTTCAGGGCTGAACAGAAGAGAAACTTATGATAAACTCGCACACTGCCAAACAAGCTATACAATATATCATTAGTGAAAGTAAAACTGGTACAGTTCAAACAGGGCAAAGTCTTTGGAAAGAGTGCTGAGCTTTCCAAACAGTAGCAGCTTGTGTTCTTTGTGCCTTGTGTCTAATCAGTAATTTGTGGGCTTGGTGTTTTCCTGACAGCTGGTATATGGACACAAGATCAAAAACTGTAGGTGTAAACAACATAAGATTTGTTAGAAATGAGATTCCAGCAAAAACTACCTCTGCAAAAGGAAAACTAAAAGCTTATATTGCAGTTTCTGTTTGGAAGGCAAATCCTGCTGAATCTGCATGAGCTCACTAAAATCCATACTATAGAATATAGATTTATCCCTCATCGGGCATTCTTTACATATTTCCAAATTAAACACTCTCTTCCAAGTGTACAAAGAATCCCTGTCATCAAAAAAATTTCCTTTTATGCTTCCTGGGAATCAGCTTGAGAAATTTCTGTAGTTCCACACTTGGCCTTATGCACTCCAGTTAGACAGCTGTGCTGCTTCTTGTTGAAGTTTTCATCAGTCTTTACATTATGAAATAACTCAGAGAACAAGAGTAGAGGCAGATACAGAAAAAAAAACCCAAAAACCAAAACCAGGGGAATATAGCAGACCATACCCAAGGTCTGAATGTGATTAGAAGCACGGAACACAACACAACAGCAACAGAAGAAAGCAATAATTACATCCAGTCCACAGGATCTCCAGGAAAGCTCTTGAAAAGAAGTTACACATTTTCTGCTGAATAAACACAGTAGTTAGGTGGCAGTTGCAAAGTTCAGAACTGGGGAACAGGAGCCAGTTTAGATTGTTTTGATGATTCTCTTCATTGCAAAATGTCAGCAGAGCTGTTTTTAACCAAATATCTGGCAATGTACTCCCACCTGAGCTCATGGATTGCAATAAAATAATCACAGTTAATCCACCCAGTACTATTCCCATAACAGCATTTTGTTTCAGTATTTTAGAAAGAAAGGTCAGATGTTGCCACACTTCCTCCACCAACCCCTCCGTAACTTTCTGAATCAATAACAGGTCTTCATCTCAACTATTTCCTTAATTCTAGCAGTTCTATAAACACGGCAAGCACTCAAAAACTTGCAAGACTTTCTGTCTCTCTATTGGTAACTCCTCAGAATCTCAGTCTCACTGTTCTGTATTTTCCTATAGTATTGGGCTGTGTGTGTGTTTTCATGCAGAAGTAGTCGCGAACATTGACCTCATCAGGAGAAAAATAATTATTTAAASCAGAAACACCAGAAGAGCATTTCTGCTTGTCATACACCACTCCACTCCTCATCCTCTGTGAGCACAAGAGGACAGACAGCTGATAGCAGCTGGCAAGTCAGCCAGGCAGAYGGCTCATGCAGTGCTGAACACAGCAGTCATATATAATGCTCAGTTCATCTCAAGCCTTGCCCAACAATGAACTTTTCCTAAGTTTTTCATACARTGCAAGTGTACAAGTAGTTTATACTTTCATTTCTTAAGGTTTGGRTGCTAAGAATGTGAGCAATCCTGCACCTGCAGGAGGCACATATGGACTACAGACATATGAACTCCATGTACGTAGGATATATACACATATATTTCCAATAAGGAAGTGCAAAAGAAAGATTATTCCTCAAATCGATAATAACCATAACCTGGTCCTACACTGAATCTGAGTAATACAGGTTTGCTCATAACTGTTCAGGCACATTAATTTTAGAGATACATCATTGTTAATGTAACTGAATTTTCAATCTTTCAATATGCATTACTATAGACATTATCAGCAATAAATTTAGTATTGTAACAAAGGTTTTCATGTCTAAAATATATCATTAAATTTTGGCTTATAACCAGAAACATGTACTGTCTTAATATCCTGTGCCTACGTTTTATGGAAAAAGATGATTTTAAGAGTTTGGTGCTAAATACTATAAACCTCACGTAGAAACCATTTCTTTTACAAATGATATCAGGTAATACAATTTTTTTTTTGGGCTCTTCAATTACAACATTGAAAACGAATGATTGCAATAGCAATATGGATTTTTCTCTGCCCTGTTAGATATTGGTACAACTACTCCTTGATGAAACAATGCTTAATATTATTGATATCAAATTATAATAAATCTTCCCAAGTACTAAGCAGATACATGGAATGAGTAGTACAGAGCAACCCTGACTGTGGCATTCATCATCTTAATCAGCCTTTTTCTGCTGTATTTTATGAACCTATATTTCTCCATTTATTTCTTCTTTATTTAGAATTGTTAATCTCCATAAACATCTCTCAACAGGCTGAGGAGAAGACCTAATTCATTTACTTGTTTAAGGACCTTCCCATTCACTTGCATCTGAAATCCAGAATCCCGTTCACTCTTGTAACTTTAAATCACATTTCCCCCATAGCACACAGTCTGACAGATATCAGTCTGGGCTCAAGATGAAAGCAGAGATGTGTAAAGCACAGATGAAATATTTTGACAGGTCTGTCCCTAAAAGACTACATGGTATCTGTTTCACTGGAGCCAGCACTGTTAGGGTACCAAATACTAAGCTGCACCCATGCTTTCCATGAAAGTGTATTGAAGCYAGCACAGAGTCTGGTGGGTTTAGAAAACAAACACTCATCTGATTCTGCTTGGCACCTGAATATTCCCCCACTGAGAATTCAGCCCAGCTCTGGATTGGAAGGGCACAGTTTTGCAAGTTAGAAGTCCGTTCTTCCAGCGCTGATAGGGAAACGTGTTCATTACACCACCYGCCAATTTTATTTATCCTTCTTTGCCACTGAAGCTGCTGTTGCCCCTAAAGCCAAGTTGGCAGTCATAAATAAGAAATACAAATTCTATGCCTAATGTCTGTATTCAGGCTTACCATATCCACACGCCCTACAATGAAACACTGCAAAATGGCCATGAAAAGGTCACCAGAAATCAGAGATGTGCACAGAGCTCTGCACCTTTACTTGGCACTTATTCTTCTTAAACAATCCTCTTTTACTTCTTTTCTAAAGCTGTTTTGGGTATCTTGGGCTGCAAATGCCTAAACAAAGGTTTTGGGTTTAATACTACCCCCATCCAATACCTATCAAGAGAGTACCTTTGATTTACTGGAGAATATTTATGTGAATTCTAAACTGCTAATTACTAACAGGAGCACAAGAAAAAAATACACTAGACAAATGTGTCAGAAATTACTAAGGAAGACATTAATAATGCAATTTATTCTGCCTTATGGCAGAAGAATAGAACAGCAGACCTCAAAATCTGTTCACTGACACCCTGTAGCATTTTCCATGTTAAAAAAAAGAGTTCTTTTATACAATTTATTCCATGCAGTTGGTATTCCATACATGGGACCTATTGCTCTGAGTCCCCAAATCAAAAGATTATTCTTAAAGACATCAGTCCAATGGTGCTACTTGCAATGAAACAAAACTCCAATTAATGCCTAATATCCAAGTTTAAGTCCACTTCTAAGCATTACAAGAACTAACCATTCTTTTTAAGTGAGTCCCTGGATAAATGAAGATTATTTTAAATATTTACTGCACACAGCTACACATCTCATAGCTGAATTCATGATTGTGAGTAATTGGTAAAACAATCTAACACTGGAGTTGAAAGTAACTCAGGGCACCTCATCAGTCCAACCCAAACCTTTTTATGACTATAAACAGGTAATTAGCAAATTGTTCTGTAACATCTTAATTAATAATTAGGATATTATTTGACCACAAGCATTCCTTATGAGCCTACAACACATTTTCCTTGCAACCTAAAAGTATCAGTAACTCTTACCGAGAAACAAATCACAATTTGATTTAGAGCTCGATTAAGCATCTAACTATTGAGCTGCAAAACAGAAAAAATASTCAGTCTTCAAAAAATACGACCACATAACACTATGCAAGAAAAAGCAGAAGAGCAAAGAATATTTTTCACACACAAATAGTAACAGGGAAAATTTTATAGCTTTTTCTGTGTTTTACTACAACCATTTGGCTCATGAAATTCATAGAGCTACACCCTTGGAAAGCACGAATTAATATCGGCGACATGTTAGGAAGGCCTAAAAACATGTCCTTATCTATAGAAACGTGGCTGCTGTCTCCACCATTTCTAGATATCCAGTGACTGTGACACAACTCAGAGCTCTTCTTTCGGTGATGGAGAACAGCCAATCAATACTCGATCAATACTTATGCCTGAGAAAATAAAAGCCAAGAAAATATCCTAAGGCATATTTCATTAAAGCTTGTATTATTCACTCCACTTTTAAATAAGGACATATATTCGAAGAAAAACTTCTACATAAAACAGGCTGGATTTGCAGGCTGTGCTCCACATTTCTTTTGAATTAAAAAAAAAAACTTACATTTCTCTAAGGAACACACAAACTGGTTTTTCCCCAACTCAGTACTTTACTGGCGCTCAGTCTCATCTCTCCTTCACCCAGCACGCATGTTTAATTTCTGAAACTAAGAGTTTGTCTTTGTGAAGTTCTTCAGGAAAGTATAATTAGATAATACATAATTACATTTATATAATTTTATATAATTAGATTTCTGACAACTCGTTTATGGGATAATATGGCCCTCACACTGCAGAATCAATGCAGCTCACAAATTAGTAGTGGATTTCATCCTTGCAATGCCTCAGCAAAGCATTATATACAGGAGAAGCTGAAGGAAAGTGTCACTTAAATTACTCGCTGCAGCAGCASAGGAAGTCTGTAATTGATCCACAAATGTAATTGGAATCCTGAGTCAATATCCAYTGTCCAAACCTCAGATAAGTATTTCTTTCACAGTACATAAACCAGGAGAGGATTTGGCCATTGCACCCACTTTCCTCTGTATCAAACATGAAATGTATCACAGTCTAGCTCCTCACCAGTAGGACAATTCCTACAAGTTTATTTCCCACTGTTTGCCTTACTCTAGATATAATAACCAATAAAAATAGCAATTGTTTTGGACAACTGCTATTTATCAGTGAAATCTTTACAATTTTAAAGAATCAGAGATCAGTTTAATGATTTAACACCGAATGAGTTGCTATCAACATTAGCTGAATTATTGCTGCTTTATAATTACTTCTGGTTTGACCAAAATTTCCATTTAG
Organism: Parotia lawesii; assembly: GCA_003713295.1. Classification (NCBI taxonomy): domain Eukaryota; kingdom Metazoa; phylum Chordata; class Aves; order Passeriformes; family Paradisaeidae; genus Parotia; species Parotia lawesii. The sequence goes on along the minus strand of RAHM01000079.1, from coordinate 1,508,864 downwards.
ATATATCAAGAAGGTCTGAATCCACTAAATCCTTATCAAAATTTTCTGACATCACTAGTTAATTAACATAYGTAATCTATTTCCTTCAAGCATCCTGAAGTTGAGTCTATGTATAAAGATTTTTCTCCTGATTGTCAACTGAAAATTCCCAATAAAGATGTCAGAACAGAAAGATCATCAGCTAAAAAACACAACTCACTCTGACAAATTACTAAGCTTACTACAAAAAGAGGTAAGAAATAATAAAAGATACTTTACAGGAAAGACASATTATCCTTAGCCCTTTTTAAGACACTCACAAGTCTTCAGCAGACCTAAATGAACAACCAAAAAAAAAGGATACATAATATAACATATGCAGTGATAGCTCAGAATTCTTTTAAAGCCTTCCTGAGTAGTTTCTATAAAAATCAAAGCTTCTCAAACTGAAGAGCTCAAACTTCTGGAAGAAGGATAGCTATAACAACCAAGGAAAATGTGAAATACTTTAGCCTTTAAAAGGTCACCTCACCACATACAAAACTGACTATTCCTTCAGCATGTCCCTTTGCAAGAAGCAGAAACTGTTTGACATCAAAACTGAAGACAGTGCTGACTAGACAGGTTTTCTTGCACAGTTTGGAGTAGCAGATATTTACAAAACCTTGGCRGAAATAAGACGGCAAAAGTGCTAGGAGAACTTCTAAAATATTACTGTCTGTTGAAAAGGACAAGCTGAAGTGTCATAGTCTTGACCAAAAYATTTTCATTAAACTTTGCGGGCTGGTAAGCTGATTTATTCAACAGTGAACAATTCTCCTTGGGAGCTTCCAGTTCTAGAACACAGGAAATGTTTTCATAAGCTTAGAAAACACAGAACAGCCCTTAGTCTGGGCACGAAGCACCTCATCTTCCCAATTACAAATGTTTTTCTATATAAAAGGATGGAGCTTAAGGCTATGCAGTTTCCTCCTCCTTGATATCCCTTGTTAATTAGGTACCAGACTGATACCCCTGTAATATTTGCTGATAATGTGCTAATATTTGGCTCTTTGGCCTCAATGTCACTCTGAAATAAATGCAGTTTGAAGACTGCCAGCAAGCTGCAGTGTGGATCTCCTACCTGTACACTCTGCTTTAGCAGAATTTTTGTTAGCTCTGGCTTCCAATTATGTTTTATAATGTATGACAAAGTGGTGTCAATGTTGGTTCCTAGCTAAAAAAACAGGATTTGGGGTTTTTTCTGTGGTACTTAAGTACAGATACATATAAAAATGAATCAAATCCACTTTCACTCTTTGTTTTTCCTACATTAGAAAGGAAAACCATTGGTCTCCCTGTGAAATGAAACTGGTTATGGTCCTTGCCCACCTCTCTCTCAATTATATTTTATGCTCATTTTTCATTCTAAAGGATGCCCATAAAATGGCTACTCACTGCTTATGTCACTAACACTTATGTAAAAAAACCCTATAGGGCCGATACTTCCTGGGGCTGCATTTTCATTACATTACATTAGCAGCTGATCTTGAATAATTGAAAAGTATCCCTTTTTTTCCTGTCTGATCACCTCAGCTTAATTCAGGAATTTTCAAATGCAGGGCCGTCGAGGCTTTTTAGTCTGGTGATGGATTGCTGGGGTGGATTTTGGAGAGAGGGGTTTTTTTTTCCCCTAATAGTTCTTACAATTATCCAATTTTGTCTGCACCATACTCCAGTCTTTTGCCTAATTAAGAAGAATAGCTTTGACTTCTAGACCACTGATTCCAGCCTGGGAAGCTCCAGCAGTAGCTTCGGTCACAGCAGTCAAATCACATTTCCTCCTCTTCAGACCTTCCTCATTGAGCTGAATCACACTCTTGCAGCAATACCTTTACAGGTGGAATCTCTTTAGTTTTAGGTTGATATATTTGCTATAACTGAAAGGCTCATTCCTGTGTGCCAGGGACATCAAGCATGAAGATAAAATACCAGGCACAAACAGCACTCCTGCAGTAAGCAGAAAGATGCATTGAAGAACTTGGGATCGCTCAATAAACAAAAAAAAAGCTGCAATCAGCAATAAGAAATTGAGACAAAGTTTGATCATTGTTTTTATGGAGCATTTAGATTGCACCATGGAAACTGAATTTCATTTATTGTATGCCCGGCACATCAGCAAATGGTCACAATGAGATAAAAAATCACGGATTTGAATTGTTTAGACACTCTGATCCCTTCCTGTAAAATGAAGCCTCTCAAAATTGCCATTTCTTAAAAGTGTTTTTGCTAAACAAATCCCTCACTTGTCACAAGATCTCTTTCCATGTGACAATGAGTATTATTCAGATAGAYACAAATTAATGTTATTGCCTTGACAGAGAGTGTGAAAAGAGCACAGAGAACATGATATGACATTGTCAGTGATGCAACAACCTTCCACTGCAAAAATAAGCAGCAAACAAGCATTTGCAGGTGGCCAGACAATGTGATCCTGCAAAAGCACATTCAAACCCCACTACCATCCACGTGGTTCAGGTGCACTCACATCGCATCGACTCACAGAGTTCGTGCAACCTCAAATACTTCCAGCACCTCAGAACAAAACTTTAGTTCAGTTTCAGGGAAACAGGCAGGAGAGATTAAAGAGAGATGAAAGCTATTCAAATCAATCCGTAGTTTTAACCAAGCTCTTTAGTAAAATAGAGCGTATTTTAAAGCATTAAGAAAGATGAAAAGAACTTTACTTTCTAGGCATATTGCAGAAACATTGTTTGATTTTAACAAATTATACATGGACGTTTCCAAGTTTTAATTACAAGATTTTACCAGGTTCTTAAGCTGAGGGAGGGCATTTGCATAAATACCAACACGAAGACCCAAGTTTTACATTTCCCAACTATAGTTACTTATCATTCCTCAAAAAAGAGGTTTCTTAATTTTGAAAATAGTCTGCTACTTAAACTAACATCTAATTTATCAAAGCTCTTTTTTTCTTAAATGGGAAATTAGTCTCACTTTTTGAAATGTTCAAAAATTAACATTTTTTCCATCTCTTTTACTCAAGTATGAGCATTCTGCTCTGAGTCCAAAAAAAAAAACCCAAAGAAAATAGAAAGCACTGAACTAAAAACAAAGTAAAAAAAAAAAGAAAAAGTGAAAGAAAATGGGAACAGAAATAAAAAGCAAATAACTTTATTCTCTTGTCGTCTCACCTACATATTAAAAAAAATAAAAACAAAATCAGATTTCCTACTATGCTAGAAAAGTGAAGGTATTGAACCAAGGAGAGGTTTTGGGAAATCTGTGGAAGAAACAGGAACAATACTCCCTAAAAGATAAGAACTACCAAGAAGGAACAGCWATTGTGGCCTCTTTTCTCTAATTCAAAGATAGAAAGTTTGCTTCCTAAGGACCCCCCACGAGACAAGAGAAATATAAACAGTAGCAGGCAGAATTTTGCAGCTCTAAAAGAGGAAGAATATGCAGTAGAGCCAAAATTAAAGGAAGATCACAGAAACCAAATTATTTATGCCATGTGTGTGCATAATGGGTTCATATAGAAAATACTTTTTCTTTTCCCATTGTTTGGGAGCTGCTGTGACCCTCAGAGTATTTTAGTGTTATCCATGTAAAAATGCAACACCAATTAGCTGAATTCCTTCCACTGTCACTCAGTACAATACCTGGAACGCACAAAATGTGCTTTAGCACATTTCCTTCTGCTTAACTGTTATATTTGGTTCATTTATAAATGACAGAAGGATTATGAAGCAAATAATGGCCCTGTGCTCCTTTTTCTTCAAAAGCATCTTGTTTCTGAAAGGGGCGTGATTATTTACAGCATTTCATTTCTCATTACTGGTAGTTAATGGATCAGGAATTGAAGCACTTCACCTGACCAGCTCATTATGTTACACTATTTAAAAGTCTGGGAGAGTTTCAGACTAAAACAGGCACAATAGGCAACAACAACAACAACAACAACACATATTCAGAGCAACAACCACGTACACTTCATGCCATTTCCTTAACAACACTTGATCAAAGAAGAAAGAACAAAGGTAAAAAAAAAAAACAGAAAAAAAAGAGCAAAAACCCCTCAGAGCTACAGAGTGGTTTTTCTTTAATGAAAATGCACATTAAATATTTGCTTTASTTGTGTTTTCTCTGTTCATAGTTTGATCATCACATCTCATGACTTTTCAGGGTAGTAAACAATTGTTGTCCCATAGGAAGCAATAATTTACAGGGTATTTTGACATTTAAGATATAACAGTTAAAGTTCCCAAGAGGCATAATTAGAGCAAAAAAATGCACTAAAGTGAATAACCAGACAGCATTTGTGCACTGATATTTGGAGAAATAAAGTCCTAACCACAAGGGTATAACCAGTCTTGAGAAGTATTAAACAGAAAAATCCCAGACAAATCAGACAAACTCTTAACAGAAATTGGGTCCTACGGCTGGGAGTTCATAACTTAACCTAGACCACAGATAAAATGATCAAATTTCCTCATGACATACAGGAAGATAAATAATTTACTAAAAAACCGACTTTATGAATTAATGAATATATTGTTGGGAAAGAAAACTCATTGACATTAGGAAGAGAATAAAACACAGACATGGGATAAATGTTGAGAAGACAAAGAGCTGGACTCACCAGTTCTAAAGTTCACCTCTAAGTCCTGCTGCAATAACTGCTGTCAACTTTGCCAACATGTGATTACATTTTCATCTCTTGAAGCTGCTCTACTGCATGCAGAGCATACGGGTATCTGACCCAAGGAAAAAAAAAAAGGCAAAAATAAAATAAAAATCAAAGTTTGACTGAAGATTCTCTAACTGAAATTATTTTATGAGTCAGTAAAAGGTCAGTCTTGTTGTGATTAATCAGGATCACGATACAATTACCCTTACAGGGTCAGACCATCTGCTCATAAGAGTCCTCACAGCTATGCTGAAGTAACACTTTTCAATCCTTATATTTATCAGTAGTCTGGGTCTAACTCCAGAGGATTCTGTCTCCCTCTAATTCACAGCAGAGCACTCCAGCACAGTCCACAGGGGGGCTTTGCCAAAGGGGGGACCTCAAGGGGAGCTCAGAGCCCCACCAGGAGCCCTCAGTTCGCAGGGCAGCGGGGGACGAGACCTGGACGGGACTGAAGCAGCGACAGCCAAGGTCCCACACACAGCTCTGGGGCAGATCCTGCTGAGGAGCACCTGAGGGAGCTGGGGGCATTTGTCYTGGAGAGAAAGAGGCTCAGGGGGGATGTTATCACTCTCTACAGCTCCTTGAAAGGAGGTTGTAGCCAGGTGGGGGTCAGGCTCTGGTCCCAAACAATAGGAGCTGCAGAAATATCCTCAAGTTGTGCCAGGGGAGGTTCAGGTTGGATATTAGAAAAGATTCCTTCACTGAAGGGGCTGTCAAGCATTGGAACAGGCTGTCTAAGGAAGTGGCTGAGTCACTAACCCTGGAGATATTTAAAAGATGTGTAGATGTGGTGTTTGGGGTTTAGTGGTGGAGTTGGCAGTGCTGGTTAACAGTTGGACTCGATCTTAAAAGTCTTTTCCAGCTTGAACAGTTCTATGAAATATTAAGTACATAGTCAAATTAAAATGTCACCAGCATATTAAAAGACTGAAGAAAACACAAAAAGAAAATTAAAACTGCAGTTCACTTGGTCAAATTAAACAGCAAAACAAAAGTGCACAACAGCTATAAATAAAGCTACAAAATTATTCATCTGCATTGCTCTGAGTTACACAGATAATTTTTCTGCACTCTGAGATCATCTACATTTTTCGAAGTTTAACTCAAAGATGTTTTAAAGATCCTTTTTCACCTGTAATACTGTGTGCTAATAGATAATATATTTTTGCTAAACCAAGATTAAGTGAAATGATTGATGATACTGAACACTTATAAGTCTGTTTTGATGAATCGTTATGTAGTTTCCCAAGACAGCTTTATTTATAATACATGCCAGTTATGCCAGGATTTTTTCATATTGATTCCTTCTGCTGGGTATGACAAGCAAGGAGAAGAAAGTGGTTTCAGTGAGATTCATTTACCACAGGAGATTTCCATTGTGAAGAATATATTGTTATTAAAAAAAAAAATCATTAAGGGGTGGGTTTTATTCTTAAATATTGTACAATAAGCTATTAACTCACAGCAACAGCTTTATAAAAAAAATCTYGTTTACTCTCTTACAATATATACAATTCACATTTATCTGGGCTGGGGAGAAGTCTTTGGGGTGTTGTCACATTTGAAGAATATACTTTAAAGATACCCACTTTTTCCCTATTCTCATGTCTCTTTGATCTTACGTTGCGAAGTTTTTGTCATTTTACAGTCTCTGAATTTCCACATTTCTGCTTTGAAAACAACTCACACTAAAAGTGAGCTTAACTATTTGATGCATCTTTCAGACAGACTATCCATGCCTAATGTTATCACCAAATTTAACGTGATTCTTATGCTCCAAAATCTTTCCTTCTCCCTCTCCCAGGAAAGCTAAAGGTTAACAGCTAAGAATTTTTCACATTGGAAATCCACATGGATGAAAGAGTTGCACACCTACAACATATCTCCTTTTATAAGGATTAAAAAGGAGAAAATACTAATTTCACGTTTTCTRTAGCAAAAGTTGTCAACAGACACTGCACAGTATTGTCACAGATGTTATTTCTGCCTTCCCAATCTTCCTCCAGTTATTTCAATAGATATGCTCAGTACAGCCAATGTCACCAGTGAGCACCTAATTCATTTCCAGGGCATGAACATCAAGCGTTTTGGATACAGGAGAGGAAACTAAAACTACACAGAGGAGCAGCTGTTGCGGTCATCAGGGTGTATCAGTTTTCTTCATCTGAATTTAAGCACCTGCAACACATCAGTTTGCCTAAGAGCKGTTAGAAAAGCTTTTATTTCATCTAAACTTTTCAAACAGAATTAATATTGCACTGAAAGAGCCTTTCTTCCTGCCCCCACAGGATATGAACACTGGTTGCTTGTAGGCCAAGACTTAATCACTTCTAAATACCTTCAGATACTGAGTACATTTCAAGGGAATCACATCGTTTTCATCTTGGAATCTGTACCAYAGAAGAATAAGGAAATTAAATTTTGCAGCTACACAGATTATTTGTGTTAGTTATGGAAAACTCTGACAAAATAAAGTAGCATCTCAATTACATAAAAATAATTTTCAAGATGAGAAAGACCTTGTCCCACTACTTTCTCCATCTTTTGCAGAACTTCCTGAACTTCATAGGTGACAATACTAAGCAGCAATACAACGTGCTGCCTAGGGTAACTTTGCAGGATAGCAAAGAGCTGTGCTGTCCAAACCCTGAGGACCTGAGCACAGCAGTTGTTTCAGCAGCTTGTATTTAACATCCCTGGTTTATGGATGCCAAAGTGAAAATCGTGTACAGTCAAGGTCAGATTTGAAACACCACTACTGAAAAGCATTTGGAAATAATTAGAAACTGTATTAGACAGACCCAAAACTGCTCCAAAGTTGCAACAATATTATCAAAAGCCTCCTGCTCAGCCTGGCTCCATTTCCCATTCCCACCCCAGCACCACACGTTGTCACACAGTGAGTGTTAGCATAGAAACACATAACCACGGACGGGTTATATGCAAGGTGCTTTTTATTGAGGCCCCGGGGGAGAGGGGTACAAACCCAAATCAATCCCCAACATGGATTTCAGGTGCTCACATTATATACCCTTCTCATTGTATAATCATATATTAATCATTTACCCAAGCATGAATCTCAAAACCCCCCCAATCATTTATTCATTATTGTGTATATTGGTCTCACTCAAGCATAACTTTCAGCCTCCTTTCCTAGGTGCAGCTACACAATTAACTCATCTATCTTAGTCTCTTGCCCCCTAAGTGAATACTCGAGTTCAGGCTTGCCTTTTACCGTCCAGGCAAGTACACAGGTTCAGGCTGGCCTGAACAGAATATCCATCTTGCTCTCAGGGCCTACTTTAGCTACTATAATTCAGAACATTTTAACCCTATGCTATCATGAGTACAGCTGCAGTGAGCTAGAAACCACTGCAGGACCAGCAGCTGCCACCTCACTGATGGTCTTCTCCTAGAGCATGTTCTTTTTCCTTTAATAGCTGCCATTTCGGAGTTCTAATCTAGTAAGAACTACCTAGTATAAATGGATTTTTTCAATTATTTTGTCTTGGATAAATTGTCAAGTCCATAAAACAACACTGAACTTCATTCTCCTGAAGGGGATCCAGTCTCATACCTGTGTCAGGTACAATTTTCACTGCAAACTGCTGGAGCCATTCTTTCATCTTAGCTTCTCTTTCCTTCAGAATGATGTTGCCAAACAAAGGCCAGGAATGTGAGATGCAAATATCCTATTTTTTTTTTTGTCAGCTTGCATGAGAACGTCTAAATTTTAGTTAACTTTCCCATTGTACACAGCAACAATCAAAAAGAAGTACAAGGGCAGGATATTTCATTTTCAACACTGTAAAATATCATACTCCTCTTGGTGAATGGTCATGCTGCTCAAAAAAAATTAAGACATCACAGAGGTTGGGAGGATTATTTTTTGAAGGTTATTTTCCCCTTTCCACAACGTACAAACATTCTAAATCTAGACAGTTAAAAGCAATTTTACTTGACTAAATGCAGAAGCTGTAAACTCAAGCTGCAGTGGCTGTGTCACTGCTTCCTGTGTTGCAATTTCTCTTCCACATAGACGGATGGAAGGTTTATCTTATTGCCACTTACTATTCACATAAAATAAAGCACAGGGGAAGACATGTTGTCCCTTCCAGAGCAAAGAAAACCAAGGTCAAAGATAAAATAGCACATATATGGTAAGTTCTGAATGCCCAGACGAATTGCAAGCCAGAAACAATCATTCACATTCAGGGCTGCAACATGAATTTGTTGACAGCTGCTTATTTTATCCACTGATAACAGAGCAAWCTCAATATTTTGGTTTCAAAGTGACTGGAAATCATAATGTTATCTCTGGTTTTCCCTAGAAATGCATTCTCTTGGTCTGTGAATCCCTGCTGAAAGGCTGACCCCAGAGCTCCTCAGCAGCGTTGTGCTCTCTGTCTCCAGAGGAGCACTTGTGCCCAGCCCTGCCAGAGCTGCAGGGAGCTCACACAGAACTCACACAGAACTCACACAGAACTCACACAGAACTCACACAGAACTCACACAGAACTCACACTGCTGGCTTGGCAGCACCTGCTCAGCCTCATCCAGCCTCCAGCTCCGCAGCACTTCTCCCTCCCCACCATCCAAACCCTCCCTTTCCCCTAAAGCCTCTGAGTGAAACACGCAATTCAATGACTATTGCCTTTCCAGCTCTTATTGGCTCTTGAAAAATTCTTCAATTCCACTCCCCCACTTTCTCCCCTGTTCCACCCTGAATACTGTGAGTTAGTCTGCCAGTAGTCTAGAAGGAAAATCCCCGGAGAAATCAAACTCAGCCTCCCAAGGCCCTTCGGGACTCCTCCAGTTCCTTCCTCTTCCACCAGGCCAATCTATTTTCCCACCTTACCCCCTCTTTTCTGTGCGTAATGCAGGCAGTTACTTCATCCATCCCAGCTTATGCACTCTTAGCTTCAAGAGTAAACCCCTCCCTGATGCAATCTTCAGAAAAGTTTGATGTCTACAAGCAGATTTTCACTCCCTTGCCACTGAAAAGTTTACACATGCCCATTAAAGGTAAGAAATTGTCTCCTGGATCTGCAGCTGGATGGGAGCAAGTACTGCCTGGTGGAAGTACAACGTCCATTATCCCCAATGCCCCACATGAAGAGGCTTGTATGCTTGGAGAAGATTGTGTAGTTAAAAKAGCTGTTTCCAAGAAGAAACTAGATATAAACACAAATCAAAATTCTACGTTGAAAGGCATCAACMTGTACTCTTTAATACTTAAGAAAAGCAGAAGTGTTTTGTGTGACGACGTAGTCATTGAAGAGAAGACGTTAATACATATGCACCTCTAAGCTTCTCTGATACTACTATTCAGTGTTCATAAAATCCAGTTTAATTTAAAAAAATCCCACACTCCTATGAAATTCTATACAAAAAATAATATTTGTCTCTTCCAAAGAGTTTGGAAGCTGTAAGTACTAGTTCTGTTTATGTAAATCATGAATGAATGGGAATCCGCATTTCTAACACTTCTGAACTTAAAGAAGGATAAACATCCAGATTTCAAAGGAAAAGCTCAGACCTTGGGATGAATTTGGAGCTTAGTTCTCATTTCCATGGATTTCAAGAACATGAAATTTTGGGAATTAAGCACAGGCCTTTAGATAATAATCTTGATTAAGCTTTGTAAAAGATACATGAAGCAAGAAAGTATGACAGCTGCATTCCTGTTTGCTTTATGAAACAAGAAAAATGTTACCAGCAAAGGATACACAAGATTCAGTGTTACATAAGCAAATAAAAATGTGAATATGTGTCASTCAGCTGTCAACATATACCCACATYAAGAACACAGGAGGAGAGGAGCAGCATCACATAATAAAACCTCTATAATCCTTCACATTTCATTCTATGGCCCAATGATTATGGGACTGGAAGGACTCAGAATGAAGAGATTAAAGCCTATTCTTGCTTTTCCATCAGTCTGCTGAGTAATCTTTGGCAAACCATCTGACTTTTCTACGTGTCAGCATCCCAACTCGACAAATTGCTGTAACACTTAATTCCTTTATAAATCACCTTGACACCCAGTGATAAAGGCAAGCATTATTGCAAAAAAAAAAAAAAAATTAAACAGTTCTGAGCCTTTTAGTAATGTGTTTAATAAGACTCAAATGTATAAGAGTTTGATTTTTTTCAGCTTAGAAAGTAATGAGCTTAGAAGTTCAAATGTATATTCTTATTTTACAAGTCAGATATTCTATCTCTGCAACTGTTCCAGCCCTTCCAGGACATAACACAATTGCCAAAAGACCTTTCAGGTTTTTTTCCAATGATGCTACCTGAAAAATATTTCTAAAATATTCTCATACAGTATGTTTCAGAAACATCTCCTTAGTCTAAACTATATAACTTCCACAAAATAACTAAGGGCAGGGAACTAACTATGGATCACTACCTATTTATGATTTCTTTTCTCCTTCATTTTAATTCAGAAAGATTAGGCCATTTTTCCAACATTTCATTTATAAGTAGGATATTATACTTCTTTGACAAATTTTTTACTTTACGTAGAAATAACTTCACCTGAGGTTAGTCTAATATGATTTTTAAATTCTCTTTTACGTAGTACACATACCTTCTAAAGAAAATGGAATGTTGAAAACCCACATTTACCTCAATTCTGTCACACAGAGCACTCCAAATATCTCATCTCTTCTAGAAATGCCCATTTTGTTTTAAGAAACTGGATTGCTGAAGACCCTCTCTTCTCTTCCAAAAATAAYCTTTACATGATTCATATAAAACCATTCCTTTTCTCTCTGACAATGCTTTTAGCTTCTCCACTGAGGGTTAAACAGGCTCTAAATTATAACCCTCCAACTGCTTTCATCTGCAAACCACATTAAAACGTACATTTCTCACCAAATTTTACATCCTTATTAAGCACTCCTGGTTAACAGGAAAGCTTTTTAAGCTTGGATAAGCCTTTCAAAGAATCTAGCTCAATTTTTGAAGAAACTGATCAACAGAACAGAGGAAAAATTTTCAGGATGAAAGAAAAGGCTCAAGAGACCACTAGGTATTTGCATTTGCCTAGAAATGCTGGATTAATTTTGATAAAAATATTGGAGACATGGGAAGATAAGTACAAATTTTACTGCATCGCACACATTAAGATAAAATCAGGATTTCTTTAAATAGGCTCAATGTTTCATTAAATTCTAAAAGTGTGGTGGCTGCAGCTTCCCAGTTAGACATGGGATAGGAAATAAAAAGCTTCACACACACATCAGTGACTTTTTGAGGCTATAATGGCATGAGTCTGCATGAAATTGTCTTGTGCTGAACACAAGTCCAAAAAGGCTTAGACCTTTTACGAGGTTCTCATTTTCCTTGTTTATACAGAATACAGGTACAATTATCAGCAAAATAAAAAGCAGCAAGGTCCCACTATCTTTTCCACCAGAGATATGAAGATTTGCAGAAATAATTTGCAAGAATTACGTTGAGCAGCTTTCGGATTCCCAGAAGCTTTTACAACACATACATTCAGGGAACATTAGGTGCAAGAAAATACATCTAAACTTTAAATTAATGCTGCCACMTTCCCACATAGACCATTGACTACAGAAACTCTGCTGAGCAGCTGGCAGGCTTCTCCACTGACATAGCGTRCAATATTTTAAGTAAACACTACCTGGAGTTTACTGCTGGAGCTCTTAAATAGAGTTTATTCCAATAACATTCCAAACTTATTTCAAATACAATAAACTTGTGTTTTCTATTTTGTTTTCTGTAGTTGGCAGCTTTAGATTGGTTTATAAGAAAATGATCATAAAGGCTTCATACATTTCAGCTTTTAATGTATGTATATATTTTTTTATCTATGCATCTGTAACTAGATATGGATATACAWGTCAACTTGAAAGAATGAAAGAGAGAAATTATTTTGTGAAATACTCTGCCTGACAGAAGTTACCTTCAAATGAATTTATATTTCAATAAATAATTTTGACTGCACACAAAATTATGATAAATTTAATGGTTGAATTCACCAGGCAACCACCAATTACCCACATCTAAARCACTCGTTGCTAGATATTTATAGTGATGTATCCCCACAAAAGCAAAATAAACCCTTATACCAAAACACACAGATGCTACAACACAGACTTTAGTTTGATGAAAAGTGATCAGTAGAAAGTTATTTTTGTTTTTATATWTATTTTTAAAGAGAAGAGTAAAAGGATATAACTTTGATCTAACAGCAAAAATTCTATCAATTCTGCATCCTCACCTAACTTGAAAACATAAGTACGCAGGGTTTTTTTTATAAAAAGATAGATATGTATTCATATATTCTTCTTTCTAAAGTCACACCTACTTCCCAGGCCAGATAAGTAGAAATCCTAATACTGTGCCTGGACTAAACTGGCTAAATTTTTTTATGTACTTTATGAAGCACAAATTTATGTTTTGAGAGAAAAAAATGTGTTTTGTACTGCTGGACTGGCAGTGGCCATAATATTTAGAGATACTTTTGCTCGTGCAGGTATGCTTAAGAACAACAGCAGGGATATGAAGACAGAGCAATAAGCAATTAAAGAGAGAGAAGAGTGCAAAGTTGTCATAGTAGAATTAAGGCTTTCAAACTAGCAGAAAATATTCACAAAGAAAAAAAGATTAAAAGATACTGCCTACATTTCCAAACATTTCTGAAGGTAGGCTTCGATGTGAAAAATGACTGCATCCCCACAATGGCTTTGAGAGGAAATGGATGAATTCCTCTTTTAAAAGCACATATTAAGAAYAAAGCAATGACAAGAACTGCATCAAACCAGTCGCAAGGGCTTCCATAACCATGTAGAAAGACTAAAAAAAAGGGAAATTTGTGAAGACCAAATCCAAATTTTTCAAAATCTATGCTTCTTTTCTTTTTTTAATACAAATTCCTCTCTGGGCTATATAGACAATATTTCTGCTGCACAGCACACACATTAAAAGACTGSAAATGAGGACAGTGACAGCAAAAGTGTTTATTAATCTAAAAAAAAGTTATGGCTAACTTTTACTTAAAACACAGTAAATGTTTAAATACTAAAATAAGTTTTTAACAGTCTTTGAGGTGGGGTTTTTACTGGTTGTTATTTGGTTTGTTAGGGGACTTTGTTAATTATGGGGTTTGTTTTTAAACAATAATCAAAACAATCCCAAATCCCAGAAGAATGAACTCGTTCTTCTAATGCCTCCTCACTGACCAAGCTAATTTAGCATAACACCCAAAGAAGCATTTCCTTTATTTAGGTAGTCTATTTGTTCTGGGGTTTGATGGTTTCAGGTCTTTTAAGGAAACGTGATACTGTTTTTCTTTATAAATCAAGATGAACTGTGCTAGGAAATACAAAAAGGACATTCTTCTCCCTCACATTCATAGCAACCAGACAGCAACATCAAAAGTGTAAGGTTTTCTTTTTTATTTACTGAAAGTAAGAAAAAAATAATAAAGGATCTTTGACCATGTCAAAACTAGTGCAGACATTTCTAACTGTTTGAAAACTATAGACAACAGCAGAACAAAAGACTGTCTGAAGATGCAAGGAAAGCATTTCCAAAAAGTTTCATCCCTCTTCTGTCTAGGCAGGTAGGAGAAAAAAAAGAAGTAGCATTTGTTTTCTTTCAATACTCTATTCCCAAAGATGAAAAGTTCACATCCAAGAACACACGTAATTGATAAAACTAATACCAAAAAAAGAAAAATTCTGATTTTCCTTCAACAAAACACACTATTGTTCAAACCAGGGGGGAAAGCAAAGACTGAAAACCTTTTCCAGTGCCTTACACCTTAGTGAAGCGAAGGGTTTGCTTCAGATCTCATCTGGTACTAAGTGCAAATTAAAAAAAAAAATGTTCTCAGCAACAATCTGTGTGCTCATAGAAGACAGTCATGCTTCCCAGTCAGATCAAACTGACCCCAAACTTTGCTTTCACACATTTATCAGCAATCTGGCTGCMGGAGTTGAATGCACCATTGGCAGGGTTGCTGATGACACCAAACTGGGAGGTGCTGTTGGCTGCCTCAAGGGCCTGCGTGGAGCAGCTGAGCACTTTGGGCCTGTACACAAAGGGACAAAGCTGTCAGAGAGCACCCAAAGGAGGCTACAAAGATGGTGCAGGGTCTGGAGGAGAAGCTGTGTGAGGAGCAGCTGGGGGCATTTGGTCTGTTCAGCCTGGAGAAAACACSGAGGGGAGACCCCAGAGTGGTCTGCAACTTCCTCCTGAGGGGAAAAGGAGGGGCAGGCACTGATCTCTTCACTCTCACGACCAGTGACAGCACCTAAGGGAATGTCCTGAAGCTGGGGCAGGAGATGTTTAGGTTGGATATTAGGAAAAACTTCTTCACACGGAGGGTGGGTGGGCACTGGAACAGAGTGCAGTCCCATGGGCAGCGGTCATGGTCCCGAGCCTGACAGTGCAAGGAGTTTGGACAAAGCTCTCAGGCACAGGGTGAGATTCTAGGAGTGGTCCTTAGAGGGCCAGAAGTTGGGCTGCCATGATCCTTGTGGGTCCCTTACAACTCAGGATATTGTGTAAATATCAGGAAAATATTGGTATTTGGACTTCTAGCTTATAAATACACTGATAAACTTCTGAATGAAGGAATTATCAGTATGGAATAAATTCATTACTATTACCAAGTGTCAACACTCAACTGTAAGCAATGTTGCAGGGCTTCATTCTTTCTTACACCTAGTCACAGAGTTGAGGTAACATGAAAAATTCACCTTATGAACAGAGAAACAAAATTCTAGTTACAGCTCAGCATTTGTATCAAACAATACTCTTTGAAAATTGATAGATATTGAAGGCAACATACCTGAAATGACTAAGATCAAGGGTTAAAACTCCAAATAATTTTCTAACGAATTCTGTTCCATAATCTAAATATGACAACAATTAAAATGGTACGCATGTTGTCTTTTCATTTGAAGGGAAATCAAATCCATTTTAAAAAAGCCCTGACATTTTAAGCTTACTGATGATGCATAGAAAACACAAAAGAGTAATCCATATGTCAGAATTTATAAAGACGTGGGAATAGTTATGGGGGAAAATACTGATATTTTCCAAATTTACTGCATTTCCTGGTTGCCCAGCAACTTGAAATCACCTTGTGACTGCTCAAGACTCCAGACTAGATGCAGCAAGATACTTGGAAAGCCTGAGCTGAAAGCACTTAATTAGGAAGCCTCTCCCTCTCAGAAATAATTCAGAAACACGGTATCACCCTTATTCAATTCCTGGAGAAAGCAACAGGGAAATTTCAGGCCACACAGTTCTAAATAGAACTTGCAGTGGAGGCACAAACCTAGGAACTACATGTAATCCTGAATTTCTGTGGGGACCAGATATAGAGCCAAAAGCAAAGATTCTGTTGGGTACCTACAGTAGGTAGGGCACCAGCAAATGCTCTTTTAGAGATCACAGCCATGCTCAGAGGAAAGAGAGTTGATGATCACTGTACCTCCTGTGAGCCCATCTGGCTGAAGGAAAGTGTGTGAAGAAAATATAAAGTACAGGTATTATTAAAAACATTCTGCCAGAAGAGGGCTTCTGTTGGATGTTTGTATGATTTGTGCATAGAAAACACTCAAGCACTCAAAAAAATAATCCTCCTAGTTTAAACCTGAAACCTAGGTCTTGTTTGGTACTTCCCCTAATGTCACATTGATGGTAAAACAGGTGTTTATCCTTAACTGTATGRTGGAAAACACCGTGGCCTTTGTGCTTAAAGGCTGTTTTCTGGCCAAGTCCATAAAGAGTATGTTAATCACTAACAATCACATTTTGAAGTTATTGTAATAGAAATGCAAGTTCAGAACACATTTTTCATCATTTTGACAAGTTCAGCACTTTGGATCAATTTAAAGACCTAAGCCAAGTTTCATGTTAATATAGCAACTAATTAAACCCTTGGTTTGAACAGGAGGAGTTCTTCCAAAATTGCTGCTTTTCTCTATTTTCATAATATGAAAGGAGAATTAAGGCTTTCTGCTCTCTATGAGCAKAGGAGCAGTGGTAAATTGAACAGAATAACTAAGAGAAAAAAATCCTTATGCTAAATAATTGTAAGTCAGGCCACCTCAGAAGTGACCAAACAAAAAATGTCCCAGTACTCTTGTCAACTTCAGAGATCAAAAACATTTTGTCTCATGGGGAAAACACTCCTTCCACATCACAGCAAGAGCAGATGAGCACAGCACGTTGGTATTTCTGCAGCTTGGGGTTGCTGGTCATCAGAAGCAGGAACACCTTGTGCTCACTGACTGTGTAGTTTTCCTGTATTTCACAGTGAATTCAGGATGTTAYTCAGTAAGAATGGATTTCAGACAACCATATAAATTTTCACAGCTCTGCTTAGTACCCACCAACTTACTGGCTTCAGCTAGAAAATTCTGCACTTCTATTACACCTCATTACAACAAGGAAGCTASCAGCTGTGTTAAGAATAAATGTCACTTGTGACTCTCTCTCATTCCCTCTMTCAGACACATACCATAGCTTGAGGTTTAAAAATAGAGCAGACAAAACCTCCCATGGCATTTTGTGTCATTTAATTTTCATCTTCATCTGATTTTGAAGGCCTCGCAGTAAACAGCAATAACTGAAAACAGCAGATGCTTCTATTTGGGTTTTGTTTAGGTAAGTGTTTCAACAGAACAAGTCCACTATAACCATTACTTTTGACATCTCTGAGACCTGGACTGCCCTGTAAGTAAGCCTGCCTAACAAGACAGCTTAATTACACATATTTGACTAAGCATACTTACATAAGCATCCAATTATAGCTTAAAACAACACTCAACATGCATAGCCATCTGTCATTGAATGTATCTGTTGTTAAGGCATAATGGTGTGCTCAGCTTTTTCCYTTCCAAACATATTAAATATTTTTTTGCAGCTACAGTAAAGAAAAAATGGCAAAGCAACCATTTAGAGTGCAATAATGCATTACCTCAACAATTGAAAACAAATTTACAGGACAATCAGCCAATATTCTCCAAATATCCCCTCAAATCAATGTGATTTCTTTTTACTAAAAATTACAGATAATACTAAAACTAGCACTTGCCAAAAAAGAAGCAAAACTGGCTTGAAATTCTTCTACCTTTTCTTTTCAAAATATTGTTCAATGTCATTTTCTTTCTAGGATAAACTATCAGCATTTCTGCCACCAAAAGATAAAATGACATTTAAATATGTCTCAKGAGAATAGGAGTCAATCAGCACAGGAAAAGATAAATGCATGATGAGATATATTTAGAAAGTGCTGTAATGACACACTGTTTTGCAGTGGGAGGCATTAAAAACCCTACTATTAGTCACTTCTGACTACAGAACTATGATACTGCTTTTACCAGTCAGACACAGGAACCTAATGTTAAGTTGCCAATGGCAACCACAATACACATACCCCAAGACTCAATCATCATTAGCATAAATATCCATATAATCTATSCCTAAAACGGATATATTTTATTTTTAAAAAATTATTTCTCCCTTCAAGACACTTTTCACTCCCTTAGCAAAGTGCTCCTTGGTCTACAAAGTAGAAAGAAGTGTAATAATTAACATTTRTGTGATATCTGCAAGAAAACGAAAGTCCTTTTCACCTAATGATTATTTTACTATCTGTAAATTCAAAGAGATTTCAGTCTGGAAATGGCAAATCACAGAATGGTTTGGGTTGGAAGGGACCTTAAAGATCATCTAGTTCCAACCTCCTGCCAAGGAGGGGGGACACCTTCCACTAGACCAGGTGGCTCRAAGTCCCAAGCAACCTGGCCTTGAACACTTCCAGGGATAGGAAGCCCAGAACCTTTCTGGGCAAASTGTTCCAGGGCCTCAGCACTCTCAAAGGGAAGAATTTCTTCCTAATATCCAATCCAAACCTGCCTTTTTCCAGTTTAAAGCCATTCCCCCTTGTGCTATCACTCCACGTCCTTGCCAAAAGTCCTTCTCCAGCTCTCTTGGAGCCCCTTTAGGCTCTGGAAGGGGCTCTAAGGTCATCCCAGATCCCCCTCCATCCATCAAGTCCATGTCTCTCCAGTTTAGAGACAAGGATGCTGAGCAGGACAGTGTCAGGTGCTTTGCACAAGCCCAGCCAGATGGTGTCAGTGACTCTTCCATTATGCACCAATGCTGTAACCTCATCATAAAAGGCCATCAAATTTGTCAGGCACAATTCAGCCTTTGTGAAGCCATGTCGGCTGTCACTAAACAACTCCTTATTTTCTATGTGCCTTCTCAGCTTCCAGGAGGATCTACTCCATCATTTTACCAGGCATAGAGGGGAGACTGACCAGCCTGTAGTTCCTTGAGTCTTCCTTTTTCTTCCTTTTTCAAAAYGGGAGTTGTATTTCCCCTTTTCCTCTGGGCATCTCTTGCTAGCACTGGATTCAAACTGGTAGGAGTGGGATGGGTTGAGATTCCCCTTCACAGGCACCTTTAGTTTAAAGCCCTCATTACCAGCTTGTCAAGCCTATGAGCAAAGATTCTCTTTTCCTCCTCTGGCAGATGGACCCAACCACCCCCCAGYAGATCCCTTTTACTATTGAGGGGAACTGTTCTTATCATAGCTTTAAGTTTGAGGAACTATAAGCAGAAGTGGAAAATAGAAACTGAGGAAAAAAAACAACCGACAAAAGAAAAAAGTTTCTGAAACAATCAGTGTGGAGAAATAGTAGAAATAAAAACACCTACTTCATTTTCAATAAATGTTTAAATAGAAGTCTGCTTTCTCTCTCATTATGCTGTGTAACAAATGAGGGTCCATTATTCGTCCCTTGAATAAATGATGGTAATAGGATGAAAACCTATTTTACTGAAGCAGATCTCCATATGCTTGCAGCATGCAAGACGGATTCATGCAAAGCTGCCTCCTAAACCTGCACAGCCCTGTGTGGATAGCACAGCATCCCTTAACGAGGCTGGCCAGACTCGGATCAAACTCAGTGTGCCAGCCTGGAGCTCATTACAGCAAGCACAGGGACTTTGAAGAAGCACTAGGAATTACTATTAAACTGCTAAAGTCCAACTGTGAACACTGATTTTTAAAAATTCCTGTTCGTGGGTAAGAACAAAGTGCTAAAATGCTGTAGAGTACCTTAACACATTCAAATTTTATTATCTAAATAACAAGCCTCAATTTACAATCCTTCCCATCATTTGCCCATATGAAAAAGTCACCATAACAATAAGCTAAGGTTTAAATTAACATTACACTGCTATAACTCCTCTGAAACAAACAACTCCCTTGTAAAAGGGAGCAGCAACAGGACACACAAGGAGAGTCAGTATAAAGTAGTGRCAACCAATTCATGGTGCACATCAGCCTCTACCTGTACAAAAGCTGATGAAAGAATAGGACTGAAGGTGGCAAAATCCTGGTCACCACAAGTCAAAGTGATTTTTTTTTTTTTCTGATTTGGCACTAAGCCAAAGCTTACTGACATRAGGATTGACAGATAAAGCAAATAGCCAATTGAAATGTTTATACTAATCCCTTTTAATCATTTTAAAGCAAATCAAACACACCTCTAAAACTGTTTCAGAGTAGAAGAAAAAACAAAAACCAGTTTTTCAATGGCTGCACTTAAACYTCTTGCTATCTCAGGAATATCTTAGGGCATGGATGTTTTGGGGCTTGGGGTGGTGGTTTAACAGACTTCATCCAGTCATTCCATCAAAGTTTTTAATAAGGTACAATAAAAACTCTCCCAGTTATGAGGCACAGGCACAAAAACTACCTGAATTCTGAGCTAATTATCTACTACACAATTACCTGTAAAYATAAAGTATTTATTTAATGACAAATGATCCTTCCAGTTGTACACTCTCCACTTCTTGGAATGAACCTGCACTAATCTCAAACTTGGTGTGGAAAGTCTGCTTAGATGCCCAGAATGTTCCCTTTAAA
The DNA here is from genome assembly GCA_003713295.1 of Parotia lawesii. Classification (NCBI taxonomy): domain Eukaryota; kingdom Metazoa; phylum Chordata; class Aves; order Passeriformes; family Paradisaeidae; genus Parotia; species Parotia lawesii. The sequence goes on along the minus strand of RAHM01000079.1, from coordinate 1,488,252 downwards.
AAAAACCATAAAAATTTTCTACTTAATTTTCTAGTCAATTTTTAAGCTAATTTTCTAGAACTTCAGAGGTCAATCTTTAGTATTTATAGCAGCAAAAATTTAACAACTGATTTGGATTTGTTAATTAAAACTCGTGGCCTTGTTCTCAGGGTTTCTAAGGCCAATAAACACTTTATTTCTAGMACATCCAATAAAACTGTACAGAAAAAAAAAATCCCAGTTGTATGCTAGGTTTCTCCTCTTTCAATACCCAGCAACAAAAATTTGCCTTCTTTTAATTAGGAGCTCATTTGCTCTAATGGTTTCTATTTGTATCTCTGACAACTAATAAATAACACTTCTAACAACTTTCAAACACTGAAATGCAAGAACCTCTTTGCTCCAGTGCACAAGAGTATCTTTACTGCTTTGTAGAATATCTGTTCTCAACAGCAAAAAAAAAAAAATGTTGCAAAAACTCCACAATTTACTAAAGAATTTTAATTTACAAAGCCCTTTTGTCAGGAATTYTATCTTAAGCTAGTTCTGCACATTTTTGACTTGTCAGAAAGTTGTATCTTCTCATGAATCTTAATTTTATGAGGACAAAGATTTGTTAGACTCTGAGAAGAGCACTTAACCTTGCTGAATTCCATACAACTGGCATCTTGTTCAATAAGTTTATGTCATGTACATCTAAAAATACACATTGAGCCYGGCTTTTACATATATTTATATACACACACACCCCTACATATACATATATTCATACCGGTCATTTTAGGAAATTTGGTCCAGGGCAGCCATGATTTTCATTCAAAATATGTTTTCTATCATGAAACTATAACACCTACCAAAGAAATATGATTATTCAGGGACATGACAAACATCACCTATTGGAAATACATTATGTAGATAGATATTTACTGTAGCTATAAGTGGTTTTTTTAAAATATTAATGGTATAAATAATCAGAAGTGCCACAAAATTGCTGAAAGTAAAGCTTAGAAAGTCCAGCTGTGGATGGAACTAGGTTAGCAGTGAGCCCAGGCTGCCCCACCCTGTGATCCTGCCTGCAGTTCCCTGCTCCTGCTCTGCACACCCCTGGAGCAGAGGCAGGTCTGTGTAAGCACAGACAGGGATGGACCTCAAAGCTCCCTTTGCCTCCTCCTCATCCCTGCAACCACCACTCCCTTTTTTGATCCTCACTCAACCCTGGTGTCAGGTATCCTCAAACCCTAAATTTAATGAGCTATRTCAACCAATCTGTCTCTGCCCCTGTCTAGACATCATCACTGGAACTTCTGTGGTCTTCTTAAGCCCACCTGAGAAGCCAAACTGTGCGCCAAACCGTTCAAGTTCTAAAAGTCTTTTAAGAAGATGAAGTGGAGGGAAAAGGCAGGAAAACTTAGTAGCAATGCTACTACCAGCAAAATCTGTGTTAGACTGGTTCCTCACCTAAAAGGTACATTTAACACCACATTTTTTTTACACAATGTGAAGCACTGACACTCATGGAAGTTTTCCCCCAGCTGGCAATACACTGTTGGGGAAAATTAACTAAAATTCCAGAGAGGTCTAGCACCACTCCCTTTTAAAGGCAGTACAAACCTTATGTCCAAGCCAGGCTTCTATTTTGCCATTTTCTTATCACCTCAACATCCCAAAATGAAAATAGGATGTATCATACTCATTCAATGCCAGTCATGTCTGCCAAGGATTTGCATTTAAAACAAGATGCTAGAGATCAACACCACCAACAGCATCCCTGGATTTGGCAGGGGCATATTCTCATATTCCCTTGACAWAATTAAACATTGACATCAAAAAGAACTAGATCGAGAACTGAACCATGAATGAACTCTCAACTGATATGGCCTACAGCAAGAAGTCTGCACTCTATACATCACACTTTAACATGAATTTCATTGTTCCAGCCCAGACTGTAGCAGACAAGGCTGTGGAAATGTTTCAGCTGGCAGGGCAGCACAGCTCTGACTGCTATGCCTGTACCTACAGAGATTCTTCAGCTTCAATACTTTTGGTCAAGTTTGAGGCCTCCCTTTACAGCTCAAAAGACAACACTCACCTACATTCACTTCCTCACAATCATTAAAACAAAAAGAGTCAAACAATTCCACTTCCAACCAGCTAGAATTCCCCAGGAATACATCAATCCTTCCTTTTAAATGCCTCAGTGCACCGGAAGAATTATTTGAGAAATAACAAAAAACTGAACTTGAGTTGTTATCCACTTGYATGCCACAATCCGGGAGATCCCAGCCAATGTTATGTTCTTTAGCTCATTTTTGTTCTTTGTTACCAAGTTTTTATGAAAAGAGCTGCTCGAAGAATATACTTCAAATCAAAATTTCATTGCAAAAGAAGCTGAAAATTATCTCATAAAATCAGTTCACAGGAATATGGCCATTTTCACAGTGAGAAAAGAGAGGCATAAAAATTCACCCCTCAAATCACGCCACAGCTCTTAGAAAAGCTCAAGAACAAAACCTCTAATTTTTCTAAATTCAAGTGAAGCACCTTATTCTACATTAATGTTGCCTCCCTAGGTTGATTCATATTTGATCCTTTGCTAACAGAAAAACTATGGGTTGAATATAAATATTCTTTTTTTTTTTCTTTAACAAGCTTTTCTATTTGAATCAATTGCTATAAAGTCTTCTAAAACTTTCTCCCTTCAGCAAAGAAAAATGTTTTTTTCTCCTTCCAACACCTCTGTAAAATCAGAGGGAGTTGTGACACATTCACTGTTTGTCAAAGGAAGGTAAGGAAAAGAAGACAACAAATTTTTTTATGTAAAAAAACTTAAGCATTAATCCATAAATTTAAAAAAAAAAGGAAAATTGTATTAGTGAATCACAGTAGACAATTTCTTTTCCACTCTACCTACATACTGAAGCCCATTAAAATAACTTACACCAGGCAGCATGGTAGAGGAGATGCTTTGGATTCTGTGTGCCACTGGACTCAAATTTTCAAAGGCATTCAAGATCATACGTCTGAAATTTAATAAAAGCCTTCAATCTCTTTGAAACCTAATTTTAATTCAAGATAGTCCCTTCAAAGGGCAGGACCCTTCCAAAAATGTGTAGGAAACTGCCCACAGGGGAACAGGAAGAATCATTAGATAAGGAATACCTCYTGGCATGCAAGGAAAGACAGGAAGAATGAAGAATACCCTGTTCTAAAATTCTGTAAGTGAGGTGAGGAACTGATATGCATGGTCAGATGCAGTGCATTTATTTATGCAGCAGGGAGGTTTAAAATTAAGCACCTGATAATACACTAGAAAGGAATTCGATGGCTTACTTATGAAGCTTAAGGAAGCTCTTCCCAGGGCTCTTGAAAAACAAAAAARSMAAAMMAAAAWKRAMMAAARRAAARSCCMAAMMWTTT